>JARACY010000567.1:0-86878 GCA_029255725.1 Scrobipalpa atriplicella | reverse complement strand
CTACCCTCTAAGCTATTTGCTGATTGTTATGCGAAAAGTGCCTGGCTATTTATGTAAATACTATGAAGTCATCTTTTTATTTCGCAATTTTTGTTAGTGTGTTTTTAATTATACATTTTTGTTTCATTATTATTATTCGGTTTCCGAATTTCATAATGTAACGTTTATTCGGCGCTTTTACGGTAAAGGAAAACATCCGGAGAAAACCAGCACACACCTACGAAGAAATTCAAAGGTGAAGTCAGCTAATCCATACTGCGCTCACGTGGTCGACTAAGGCACGATCGCCCTAAATTCAGGGTAGACTCGAGCCACTCGGTGGGGCGTATTTGAGCTGATGATTATTATTAAGATCTAGTTTTGCCCAGATTCATCCGGCAGCTTTACTTAAGTCATCAACCAATCTAGCAAGAGGACGATCCAATGGGCGCTTTTCCACTAGACGGCACGTCAACGGCAACGGCGACGGCACGGTACCGTCGACGATATCGTAGGTGAGATAATGTATGAAAATCAATGAAATTATATGACACGCTTTTCCACTTGCCGGCACGGCACCGTCACGGCATGTCATCGATTCCCATAGATATTGTCACGTGATCGTTGCCGTGCCGTCGCCGTTGCCGTTGACGTGACGTCTAGTGGAAAAGCGCCCAATGGGTGGCTCCCAACTATTTTGGTCACCACTTCGTTCTCGACCTCTTCGATCTCTTTCTGCTTTGTACAACTACGTTTACCACAATACCAATACAAGATCTTTTGTTCTTTGTCGTATACAGAAAATAAGAGTTCAGTCATGGAAACGACGCGACGTGGCATGATGCTGCTTTGAGCGATACATCTCATTGTACCACGAAGTGACAAAGGAATATTTGAATAAAATTCATTCAATGAAATCTATATTGTATCACGCTTTTGAAAAGTGCGCGCCTCTCAATATTTTTGCCCTAAGGGCCAAAACACACCAGCGTCACTTTCCGCGGCGGAAAGTTCCGTCAACACGCTGACAATGCTTTTTGCATTGCCTAAAACACACCTGCGTCATCTTCCGCGCTCCGTCGAGCGGAACCGAACTCTCCGCGCGACGGAAAGTACCACGCTATGTGCGCGCGCAACATAGGTATTCTTTTAAAATATCCAGTGACGCGTAGAGGGAAAAAGAATGGACTCGGCATAAACCTCATACTTAGTTACTAACATATCCGCGTCTCTTTTTAACTTATGAGAGTAATCCTTTATAAAAAAGGACAACATTAGTTTTATCGAGTTTTATCATTACAGACTATTTATAATTGTCCTTTTTTCATTAGTTCTCCCATACGTATAGGAAGGCAAGGAGCTTTGGCCATGCAGCCTTATCTGAAAATCATTACCTATTTTCATTTGTAGTCATGGATTTTCATGAAAAAAAATGAATCGTTCAGTGTCGTCGGATTTATTTTGCTAAATAGACCGTGTTCTGGAATAATAGTACTTGTATTTTATTTTATTTTCACGATTAATTAAAAAACCGGCCAAGTGCGAGTCGGGAAACGGATATGATTTTGTTGCCATTTTCATAAATGATGTTAAGGACCCTTTCGTGCGCGAGTCCGACTCGCACTTGGCCGGTTTTTTAATTAATCGTGAAAATAAAAATAAAATACAAGTACTATTATTCCAGAACACGGTCTATTTAGCAAAATAAATCCGACGACACTGAACGATTCATTTTTTTTCATGAAAATCCATGACTACAAATGAAAATAGGTAATGATTTTCAGATAAGGCTGCATGGCCAAAGCTCCTTGCCTTCCTATACGTATGGGAGAACTAATGAAAAAAGGACAATTATAAATAGTCTGTAATGATAAAACTCGATAAAACTAATGTTGTCCTTTTTTATAAAGGATTACTCTCATAAGTTAAAAAGAGACGCGGATATGTTAGTAACTAAGTATGAGGTTTATGCCGAGTCCATTCTTTTTCCCTCTACGCGTCACTGGATATTTTAAAAGAATACCTATGTTGCGCGCGCACATAGCGTGGTACTTTCCGTCGCGCGGAGAGTTCGGTTCCGCTCGACGGAGCGCGGAAGATGACGCAGGTGTGTTTTAGGCAATGCAAAAAGCATTGTCAGCGTGTTGACGGAACTTTCCGCCGCGGAAAGTGACGCTGGTGTGTTTTGGCCCTTAGGGCAAAAATATTGAGAGGCGCGCACTTTTCAAAAGCGTGATACAATATAGATTTCATTGAATGAATTTTATTCAAATATTCCTTTGTCACTTCGTGGTACAATGAGATGTATCGCTCAAAGCAGCATCATGCCACGTCGCGTCGTTTCCATGACTGAACTCTTATTTTCTGTATACGACAAAGAACAAAAGATCTTGTATTGGTATTGTGGTAAACGTAGTTGTACAAAGCAGAAAGAGATCGAAGAGGTCGAGAACGAAGTGGTGACCAAAATAGTTGGGAGCCACCCATTGGGCGCTTTTCCACTAGACGTCACGTCAACGGCAACGGCGACGGCACGGCAACGATCACGTGACAATATCTATGGGAATCGATGACATGCCGTGACGGTGCCGTGCCGGCAAGTGGAAAAGCGTGTCATATAATTTCATTGATTTTCATACATTATCTCACCTACGATATCGTCGACGGTACCGTGCCGTCGCCGTTGCCGTTGACGTGCCGTCTAGTGGAAAAGCGCCCATTGGATCGTCCTCTTGCTAGATTGGTTGATGACTTAAGTAAAGCTGCCGGATGAATCTGGGCAAAACTAGATCTTAATAATAATCATCAGCTCAAATACGCCCCACCGAGTGGCTCGAGTCTACCCTGAATTTAGGGCGATCGTGCCTTAGTCGACCACGTGAGCGCAGTATGGATTAGCTGACTTCACCTTTGAATTTCTTCGTAGGTGTGTGCTGGTTTTCTCCGGATGTTTTCCTTTACCGTAAAAGCGCCGAATAAACGTTACATTATGAAATTCGGAAACCGAATAATAATAATGAAACAAAAATGTATAATTAAAAACACACTAACAAAAATTGCGAAATAAAAAGATGACTTCATAGTATTTACATAAATAGCCAGGCATATTCGCCATAACATCGCAATGCTTAGAGGGTAGAGTTATGAATTTAATTTGCTGTTTCTGCTTTATACAGCAAACGTGACTGGCATTCTTAGTGAGGGCTTGCAGGCTCTGTTCCCTTTAATACGTTTTTAGATTTTCGCGGTTGTTTACTACATTAAAATTAATATTTTAAACGGGTTTCTATTGTGCGTAGTGGAAACTAGTGTTCATTTATATTCAGGGGAATGATTTGACAATACTAAACGTTGTTTCTTCCATGCTGGACGGGGGCGGTAGAAAAACATCGTTCCAGCTGCTTTCCGGGCATACTGTAAAAATCAGTATAGAAGATGAAGGTTTCTGTGTATTAAAATTCAGGCAAAAGGCTGACACTTACAACCTATCACTATAGTAATACAAAATAAATACATTCTTACACCTCAAATATTGTCAGTCAAGGCAAAAATGCCGTATGAGTAGTTAATTTTGTTCATTATTTATTTGATTTCTTGACCTGGGATTTCAGAATTTACGATAGTCATATTCCTCTTATAAGCAATCATATATGCTCAAACGATTACATTGAAAACCCTAGAAACGTATCGACTGGAAATCTGATACTTAAAAATCTAAATGAAAAAAAATGATTCATTTTTGTATCGTTGTTGCTATACCATTGCAAATGAAGGAATTCATTCCGATAGTGAATGGCCCACATTGATTCATACCCAGTATTAAGTGGGTAATCCACCATGAGTGACGTAATGTTACGTCGGGGCTTGGACCCGGTATTAACTTGTCGATACAGGGTATTATTTTGTAGCTTCCATTTTATTGCACATCAATGGGTTTTGCTGTTCACAGTATTAAAATGAATTATTTCAGTAAACGCATTGGTTTAGTTTTTTTTTTAAATAACAATCAAGAATGAGCTAGTTTTTTGCACTATCCTATTTCGTCCTCAGGGTGTCATTAAGTTGACTAAGGGATAACTTGAAGCCCGCTGCTCTGAATACAATATCTTGCACTGTATTCTCCGAATTACCTGCCAAAAGTAGGGAGTTGAGTATGCCAATTGTTTTTATTTTTTATAATAGTTTTAACTCTAGAGTAGGCTAGGGAAAACAGAGACAGAGTCGACAATGGAGTGAGCTCACCCAGAAGATGCCTGTTCACTCTTGAAGCTCAACTCTTTATTGTAGCATGGATTTGTGAATGAGGAAGGCCCATGATCTACAGTGCACTACCTGTAAGCTTTTATGGCAGTATCAAAAGAGCAAAAAGAGGGCTTTGAAATTCCTTCCTAAACTCAAAAAAACCGTATTGGAAACAACCAGTGGAGAAACGTATATTTGGACAATAAATTAACAATATGGCGCAATAAATTGTTTTGAAGCGATAAAGAAAACATTTTTATAACCCTCGTTTTGAAGGTACAGTCGTCAACACATTAGTGGAAAACACCTTGTCCTTCAAACTATAGAAATTTTCATTTTTATCGAGTGGATTTTTTAAATCGAAGACCACCGCGATAATTCCTGGTGTCAGAGTTTTTAAACCGCATATTATTAGGCTACAGCTAATAATAAGCCTCTGATATTGTTTATGTTATGATAATAAATGTTACAGTTAAGTAAGTATATATTTTTTAGCGTATTTCCTGCCAAGTCGAAATTCTTATATTTGGACACGTTTTATGTGCTATAACTATCCAAACCGTGACCTTCTTAGCAAGGAATCTTTTTACTTTTCTATATTGTAACACTATAATTGACCTCACTAACACCAAAGAAATATAATCAATATAGAACACAATAGCACTATAGCAGAAACATCTAGGCCTAGTAGTGCAAGTTTTACTAAATAAGTGCGCTTGGTCGTACCAGTCGTACACAATATGAAATTCAAAACATATTTGTAGGAACAATAAACATTCATATTATTTCAATTTCCATAATAAACATTTCTATTGAAGCTTTTTCGTCCTAGGAATGTAATATAGACAAACATAAAAAACTGGCAGAAGAATAAACAAAAATATTTCGCTCACGAGTCTGCATTTTTTGCTTATTGTCTTTTCTATATGTTCATATAAATTTGACAGCCGTCAAATACTTTGTAATCGGCGGCTCTTCACTACATATGAAGAACTAAGTCAGATCAGAGAACAATAGATCTGAATAATGAAAATATAGAAAAGACAATAAGCAAAAAATGCAGACTCGTGAGCGAAATATTTTTGTTTATTCTTCTGCCAGTTTTTTATGTTTGTCTATATTACATTCCTAGGACGAAAAAGCTTCAATAGAAATGTTTATTATGGAAATTGAAATAATATGAATGTTTATTGTTCCTACAAATATGTTTTGAATTTCATATTGTGTACGACTGGTACGACCAAGCGCACTTATTTAGTAAAACTTGCACTACTAGGCCTAGATGTTTCTGCTATAGTGCTATTGTGTTCTATATTGATTATATTTCTTTGGTGTTAGTGAGGTCAATTATAGTGTTACAATATAGAAAAGTAAAAAGATTCCTTGCTAAGAAGGTCACGGTTTGGATAGTTATAGCACATAAAACGTGTCCAAATATAAGAATTTCGACTTGGCAGGAAATACGCTAAAAAATATATACTTACTTAACTGTAACATTTATTATCATAACATAAACAATATCAGAGGCTTATTATTAGCTGTAGCCTAATAATATGCGGTTTAAAAACTCTGACACCAGGAATTATCGCGGTGGTCTTCGATTTAAAAAATCCACTCGATAAAAATGAAAATTTCTATAGTTTGAAGGACAAGGTGTTTTCCACTAATGTGTTGACGACTGTACCTTCAAAACGAGGGTTATAAAAATGTTTTCTTTATCGCTTCAAAACAATTTATTGCGCCATATTGTTAATTTATTGTCCAAATATACGTTTCTCCACTGGTTGTTTCCAATACGGTTTTTTTGAGTTTAGGAAGGAATTTCAAAGCCCTCTTTTTGCTCTTTTGATACTGCCATAAAAGCTTACAGGTAGTGCACTGTAGATCATGGGCCTTCCTCATTCACAAATCCATGCTACAATAAAGAGTTGAGCTTCAAGAGTGAACAGGCATCTTCTGGGTGAGCTCACTCCATTGTCGACTCTGTCTCTGTTTTCCCTAGCCTACTCTAGAGTTAAAACTATTATAAAAAATAAAAACAATTGGCATACTCAACTCCCTACTTTTGGCAGGTAATTCGGAGAATACAGTGCAAGATATTGTATTCAGAGCAGCGGGCTTCAAGTTATCCCTTAGTCAACTTAATGACACCCTGAGGACGAAATAGGATAGTGCAAAAAACTAGCTCATTCTTGATTGTTATTTAAAAAAAAAACTAAACCAATGCGTTTACTGAAATAATTCATTTTAATACTGTGAACAGCAAAACCCATTGATGTGCAATAAAATGGAAGCTACAAAATAATACCCTGTATCGACAAGTTAATACCGGGTCCAAGCCCCGACGTAACATTACGTCACTCATGGTGGATTACCCACTTAATACTGGGTATGAATCAATGTGGGCCATTCACTATCGGAATGAATTCCTTCATTTGCAATGGTATAGCAACAACGATACAAAAATGAATCATTTTTTTTCATTTAGATTTTTAAGTATCAGATTTCCAGTCGATACGTTTCTAGGGTTTTCAATGTAATCGTTTGAGCATATATGATTGCTTATAAGAGGAATATGACTATCGTAAATTCTGAAATCCCAGGTCAAGAAATCAAATAAATAATGAACAAAATTAACTACTCATACGGCATTTTTGCCTTGACTGACAATATTTGAGGTGTAAGAATGTATTTATTTTGTATTACTATAGTGATAGGTTGTAAGTGTCAGCCTTTTGCCTGAATTTTAATACACAGAAACCTTCATCTTCTATACTGATTTTTACAGTATGCCCGGAAAGCAGCTGGAACGATGTTTTTCTACCGCCCCCGTCCAGCATGGAAGAAACAACGTTTAGTATTGTCAAATCATTCCCCTGAATATAAATGAACACTAGTTTCCACTACGCACAATAGAAACCCGTTTAAAATATTAATTTTAATGTAGTAAACAACCGCGAAAATCTAAAAACGTATTAAAGGGAACAGAGCCTGCAAGCCCTCACTAAGAATGCCAGTCACGTTTGCTGTATAAAGCAGAAACAGCAAATTAAATTCATAACTCTACCCTCTAAGCATTGCGATGTTATGGCGAATATGCCTGGCTATTTATGTAAATACTATGAAGTCATCTTTTTATTTCGCAATTTTTGTTAGTGTGTTTTTAATTATACATTTTTGTTTCATTATTATTATTCGGTTTCCGAATTTCATAATGTAACGTTTATTCGGCGCTTTTACGGTAAAGGAAAACATCCGGAGAAAACCAGCACACACCTACGAAGAAATTCAAAGGTGAAGTCAGCTAATCCATACTGCGCTCACGTGGTCGACTAAGGCACGATCGCCCTAAATTCAGGGTAGACTCGAGCCACTCGGTGGGGCGTATTTGAGCTGATGATTATTATTAAGATCTAGTTTTGCCCAGATTCATCCGGCAGCTTTACTTAAGTCATCAACCAATCTAGCAAGAGGACGATCCAATGGGCGCTTTTCCACTAGACGGCACGTCAACGGCAACGGCGACGGCACGGTACCGTCGACGATATCGTAGGTGAGATAATGTATGAAAATCAATGAAATTATATGACACGCTTTTCCACTTGCCGGCACGGCACCGTCACGGCATGTCATCGATTCCCATAGATATTGTCACGTGATCGTTGCCGTGCCGTCGCCGTTGCCGTTGACGTGACGTCTAGTGGAAAAGCGCCCAATGGGTGGCTCCCAACTATTTTGGTCACCACTTCGTTCTCGACCTCTTCGATCTCTTTCTGCTTTGTACAACTACGTTTACCACAATACCAATACAAGATCTTTTGTTCTTTGTCGTATACAGAAAATAAGAGTTCAGTCATGGAAACGACGCGACGTGGCATGATGCTGCTTTGAGCGATACATCTCATTGTACCACGAAGTGACAAAGGAATATTTGAATAAAATTCATTCAATGAAATCTATATTGTATCACGCTTTTGAAAAGTGCGCGCCTCTCAATATTTTTGCCCTAAGGGCCAAAACACACCAGCGTCACTTTCCGCGGCGGAAAGTTCCGTCAACACGCTGACAATGCTTTTTGCATTGCCTAAAACACACCTGCGTCATCTTCCGCGCTCCGTCGAGCGGAACCGAACTCTCCGCGCGACGGAAAGTACCACGCTATGTGCGCGCGCAACATAGGTATTCTTTTAAAATATCCAGTGACGCGTAGAGGGAAAAAGAATGGACTCGGCATAAACCTCATACTTAGTTACTAACATATCCGCGTCTCTTTTTAACTTATGAGAGTAATCCTTTATAAAAAAGGACAACATTAGTTTTATCGAGTTTTATCATTACAGACTATTTATAATTGTCCTTTTTTCATTAGTTCTCCCATACGTATAGGAAGGCAAGGAGCTTTGGCCATGCAGCCTTATCTGAAAATCATTACCTATTTTCATTTGTAGTCATGGATTTTCATGAAAAAAAATGAATCGTTCAGTGTCGTCGGATTTATTTTGCTAAATAGACCGTGTTCTGGAATAATAGTACTTGTATTTTATTTTATTTTCACGATTAATTAAAAAACCGGCCAAGTGCGAGTCGGACTCGCGCACGAAAGGGTCCTTAACATCATTTATGAAAATGGCAACAAAATCATATCCGTTTCCCGACTCGCACTTGACCAGTTTTTAGTATTTGTTGTTATAGCAACAATATAAATAAATCATCTGTATAAATTCAACTATCTAACTATCACGATTCATGAGAAACAGCCTCCAAAACATTATCTACAAAAACGAGCAAAAAAGTCATTTTTTGTATAGGAGTTTTTATTATTTGTTGTTATAGCAGCGGCAACAGAAATACATTATCTGCAAAAAATTTCAAGTCTCTAGCTGTCACGGTTCATGAGATACAGCCTGGTGACAGACGGACAGACGGACAGACAGACAGACAGCGAAGTCTCAGTAATAAGGTCCCGTTTTTACCCTTTGGGTACGGAACCCTAGAAACCAGCTAATTCTGGAATAAAATCAAAATGGACTGCAAGTAAAAATGCGAAAGAAACGAAACGCATGGCCTGTGTTTGTATTAGAAACTCGTGCTGGAAACCTCGTTTCACTTGTTATTATGACTCTACTCTTTGCTTTTTACTTCTTTTTGTCCAAAGAGCAGAGTAAATATTTTTGTCAAGATGACAATATGCCATAATCGTTGTCTGCTTGTCTGTATTGTCATGTATTGTGGAAATATGTATTTTTAACATTTTTATTCAAATTGGGTCAAAATCTTGGAAAATACCGCGCAAGCCTGTGTTGCCAAGAAGTGGCCAATAGCAGTCGCAAGGAGCAAAGGCAAAAATATTGTTGGCCGAGTTGCCCAAGTAAAAAGTGGTACCTACTATTGCTTACTATTGCAAGCCAGAATATCACCAAAAGCTTAGCAAGGTGTGTACGTCTCCAGGTGCGAGACGTGGACCATACTAAAAAGACACAATAATGCCTAGAAGCCTTTAAAATGTGGTGTTGGCACAGAATGGAGAGGAAATAAATGAAGACAAACAAAGAAGTACTGCAAATAGTAAAGGGGACGACCTTCCACCTTCTCGTCTTCCGTCTCGATCACCAATCTGGTCAGATAAACGCCTGGAGACCTGCTACGACGTAAAGTCAGAATGGCGAACGGCCTGGAGGAACTTCGAGCATCCACAGAAAAACCTGGTTCTGGATCCTAACAAGAAGCCATGCTCTTACATTAATTATGATGATACAACAGTATTGTTATTTTGCAATTAGGTTGCTGCTATAATACACAGTGTGATGATAATTTTTTAGAGTATTAATAAATAACAATGATAATAATAAAAATTTGTTTTTTTTTTTCAAGCAACTAGGCCCATTTCAAAATCAATACAATACTATACAATATAAACTTATATCTATTATACAATACTATAAATACATTACAAATGGATAAGGAAATTTTTCATTCAGCAGCGAGGGTAAATTACTGGTACGCTTTTCTACTCCACTTTGACCGGTCTTCGGCAATCGCTGGTGTGAGATAATTCTCATCCATATCCGCTTTTCGACGTCTAGCCAGCGCTTATTCGATCTGCTGCGTGATCTAGGGCCTTGGACAGGTATCGTACCGTAAAAGACGACTTTCCTGCAGCTTATCCCATGCTTATCCCCTACGTCGTGGAATTTGAGGCTGTAATGGACGTGGTAACGAATGCGATCGAATCTCGTAACGCTACGCATCCTTCGCAACATTTGCATATTGTTTTACAAGACCGTTAGGTACTGGTGTGATGATGAACAACAAATAATAATAAAAAATACTGAAAACTTTTATCACTTTTATCAGGATTGGTTCTGTCTGTACAACAAAGCATAATTTTGAAACTCCACTCTTGGATGGATGCACTCCAAATGTGTACCTTTTTCTGAGGACTCTGTAATTTCCAGTAACTCCAGAAAATTAATATTTTCCAAAAAGTTCATCATGTCATAAGTCACAACACAAATGTGACAACATCAAAGAAGAACCCATTTTGATGTCATTTAGCGCGTAACAAGACGCCGCGGAAGGTTCGGTTGGTGTGTTGTATACGACGGAAGGTTCGGCGACCGAAGATTCCGACGCGGAACGCGACGCTGGTGTGTTTTAGCCCTAAAGGGGTTAAACAAAATTCATTTTTGCATTTAATATACAAGTATTTTAATATAGGTGAAGCTCGCGGCGATTAAAGTTTTCCACGAAAATATTCATTACCCACAGCAGATATTTTTCATTTAAAATCTTTATTGACACTTGTGTAAACAAAAATAAAATATTGTAGCCTATCAATTTCGATCTCAATAAAGCCTATCTTGCTAAATGGAACGCCAGCAAAAAAAACTACAATAATAGCTTCTTGGTTTTACCTAAATGGCTATGGCCAATGATGAGCTAAACCATCAGGTTACCCGCTCATATATACTTCGCTCTATCACATAAAAATGAAAATGTGGAGACAGTTTATCCACACCCTGAACACTCCTTGGAAATCCATTTTGGATACCTACACTATTACATTCAACAGATATGACTTATTATATTCTGTATGGTAGATCAGATCCGTGATACAAATCAGTTTGACATAATACATAGTACATACCAAATAATCACGCCTTTATCCCTAATGGGGTAGGTAGAGCGTAAACGACCTAAGCAAAAGTCGTTCCGCCACATCTGACAAATTTTGAGGGTTATTCCAGATGGATCTGTATATTGCTGTAGTGACAGGTTGTCAGCCCATCGCCTAAATTACAATACTGTAACCCTCATATCCCTTAGCTGATTTTAACAGCATGCCCGGGAGGAGTTGCAGCTGGCACATTCTATGTTTTTCTATCACTCCCAGTCCAGCATGGAAGTAATAATATTGTCAAATTAGTAAACTCAGCATCCTTACTACGAAAGTGCTTCTACTAATACGATCGTATTGGTTCATCTCATTCATTAGTGTTACGAGCCATAAAGTCAACTACTAATAAATTGAATTCAGCAAGCTCTGTACTATTAGCTTCTTATAATTCATTTAAGGATTTGTTTATTTAGAAAAACATTGCTTATCTGAAATGGAAATATTTAAGGGCAAATGTGATAGAATAAATTAAAATTATATAGACGTATTTCTACTCTACAAAACAGTTTTATTCCTAATTGGATATATTTTAGCGATAAAAGCGTTTTTCGTCTAAAAATATTCTGTAGTTAAAAGGATAATTAAGAGAATAAATAAAAACCTTTTAGGTATATATCATGGCGGCGAATAAAAAAACACTTAAAGGATATCTTTCTAAGATAATATAACCGTAGTCACCAGAGCTCAATGAAATTAGGTATATAAACTTATTTTTTATAATACGTCAGGGTGTAATGTAATAATTTTTTTTTGTACGTCTTTCATGCACCCTTTACAACTTCCTGTAGTTTACCAGTCTTCTTCTGGAAACTCATCTAAAGTTATATTACGTTCGCAGAGCGAATTTAAATTATATGCTTTCTATAGTTTCTATTTAGTTTCTAAGGCTCGTATTTATAAAGCGATCTCAAGATTGAGAGCAATATTAAGTATGGATTTGACAGATCATTTTGTACTGTAATGACATTTCTGATACGGACTCAAACTCGCTGTCACTCTTGAGAGCTGATTATAAATACGGGCCTAAGTAATAAAAATCTTTATAGTATGAATCCATTTTATTCTAAGGGTTTTCAATGTAATCGTATGAGCATAAACATAGGAATATGACTTTCGCAAATTCTGAAATCCCAGGTCAAGAAATCAAATCAATATGAACAAATCTTTGTTTGTTATTAAAACACTTGTACTTGTTTACTTGTTGGGGTTTACCCCACAATAAAATAATCATATTTCAAATTGATGATTCAATGTTTTGGGTTTGAGGGCTAATCGGTGTATGTAAAACAATAGGCTCAATTTCGACATAATTTTACTAATGCTGAATAAATGAAATATGGCCTGTCAATTTCAGTAAAATAAAACTAAAATATGACAGTATAATGGTCTTTGTAATTTAGATTATTGTTCTCGATTCCGGAGGCACTATTCTTTGACTAATTATTAAAATAGCAAATAAACATAAATGATATTCACATTTCTAATCTAAACTGAAGTAAGATGCTTAAAATAAGCAATTTTAAGAATAAGCATAAAGCATGCTTTCCTATTTTATGTCTAATAAGCAATCTTAGGTCTGTTTAGGAATTTCAATGTCCTGTTTTTATTTGCTATCCCTCTCATATTTCAAAATTGAGAGACTGACAGAATAAGTTAAGGAATGGTACCTACCTTCAGAATCGAGTATGTAATATTGTTTAAGATTTTCGAAGGAGGAAAGCTGTAACACCCTATATGCTACCCGTAAAAGGTAACACCCGGTATCGGTCACTTGAGGCTTGAATTCACTATTTAGGTAACCGGCACACGGTCGGTTTCATCCGGGCCGCTGCTTCGCACGGATATCCGTCTGTAAACCTATTGAAGCGCTTCCACTTCGATACCTAACGCATTCGACATCTAATAATAAACAAACATACATTATTGTTTGTATCTCTTACGGGGTAGGCAGAGCATTAACAGCCTAATAGCAACCGTTTCCGCCGCTGTCTGACGTTCAGGGTGATTTTAATTTTAGATTCGAGCTTACCTTAGGCTAAGGTATATTTTTGAAGTATAAGTTTGTCAGCCCATTTCCTAAAATAGCGTGAAGAGAAGCAGTTGGCACATTCTATGTTTTCTTATAGCTCGCAGTCTAACACCGAAGTAAGTCGGTCAGGTTAGGTTAAGTTAGGTTACGGTTTCATCCGTGTAAACCTATTGAACGCTTCCACTTCGATACCTTATACGCATTTGACCTCTAATAACATAGATATGGAACATGATGTGAGAAAATCTATAAGCATTTATTATAAATACCCTCTTATTTAAGTTACTGCTAGACATTCGCTAGATTGATGATTTGACAAATCTATTTTTAGACCTAACCTAACCTAACCTAACCTAACCTTAGACACGCGACTAAAGATTACATATACACAGATTAAAGATACAGGCATACTACATTACATATACCTTTATAATACCTACCTTCGCCGCACAGTTCTCTCTTGTCGCCCGAACTATGCGACCCGGGTACATATTTCGGTACAGTATTTTGGGCACGTTCCGTTTCGAGTAGGCTAGACAAAAATTCATAGCGTCCCACGGGGGTCGCTTTATTGAAAAATAGTTATTTAGATTATCTTCGGTACGCTTGGCGACTGACAATGATGAGTGTTGTTTAGATTTTTTATATTCTTAAATAAGATTTGGTGTGTGAGCTCAAATTCTTGGAAAACATTATAACGCTTATTTGTTCTTTTGAGATTCTTAAGCTCCAAGTAGAGCCAAAAATAATCATAATAATGTTAAAAATTATACCCAACTGCTGTTGCTTATTGAAAATTACTAAAAAATGGCTCCAATAATGTTCGAATAATCAGAACAAGAAATTCATCTGCCAATCTAAAGTTTAATCCCAATTGTCTTACATTAATTTAAATTTCTCTTGTTACAGGTCCGACGCAAAAACGGCGCAACCCGACAAATGTGTAAATGTAGGAATGTAACACTAAAACTTAGGCCAACCAAAATGAAAAGACGATCTTTACCTATCGTGCGCGAGGAGCACCACAAGGGTGTCTGTATCAGTGACTTCGCTGTTTACTCTATGGTGATAGCTACTGCTGTACTTAGTTATGTGAACAGTTTGAACGGGGAGTTTGTGCATGATGATATTCCGGCTATAGTGACGAATGGGGACGTGACGGGGAGAAATTCCTTGAAACAACTGTTATTGGACGACTTCTGGGGGACACCGATGGCTGACGTCAACAGCCATAAGTCTTATAGGCCATTAACTACATTATCCTTCAGGTAAGTGAATCTTGTTTTTTTATAATATTATTTTTTTACATACTAATACTTTAGAATTAATCTTAGTCCTCTTTGCTCTAAGGAATTAATAGTATATAAAAAAAATTTTGGAGAGGGAAGAATTAATAGTATAAAAACGCACTTTCAAAGATATACACTTTCTTTGCTAAAGATTTTTTTATTCCTTTGATCCATTTCCCACATCTGTAGGAAATATTTATAATTTCTATTTATTTTTAGAATTTCAGTTAAGGTTCTATCTTAGTCAGTCTATACACGTTCCTATACAAATCCGCTCAGTAATATTCGTTTGCAAATCTGTGAGCTGAAAGAAAACATATTTATACTTCTGCGAATAAAATTTTCCATTAACAACATTTAACATGAAAAACGGAATAAAATGAAAATCTCTTTATGGTGCCTCCTCAAATAAGATCAAACGCCGGAAAGTACGAGTAATGTTATAAAGGAAACGATTTATTAATATGAAAGAATGCTCATGTCGCTGTGCTGTTGCGTTGTTCCGCGACCCATTTCTTATCCGTATGAAAATACGTAATTTTTAATATTCTTCCTCATCTTCTGTCGTATGGGTATCAAGTTGATCGACCCGATGAACTCTGGTGTCTGAGTTTATAAACCGCCTAATAGCACAGCTAATAGGCCTCTGACATGGTTTGTGTAACGACCACTATCAATGACAGCGACCGGGACCGATGGCTTAACGTACCCTCCGAAGCACGGAATCCTTTTTCTTCTCGGACAATCAGGTGATTCAGCCTGCAATGTCCTAACCAAACTGGGGAAAATCTCACAAAGTGATAAATTAACAAATATCAATTTTGTGTTGGAAGTTATGGGGTGATGCTATTCTAACCCGGCATCACACGGGCAATTAGAACGTAGGTTTAAACGCATGTCTCTGGGACCTGACTGTACATAATCGCCGTTAGTTTACTTTAAGAAAAGTTTTCTCTCGGACTGAAAATTTGTTATCCAGCTTATTCATGTCCTAGTTTTTGAGTGCCTAAGTACCAGATAAAACTCGGCTTATCGTTTCGGTTGTATAAAAATTTTCTAGACATTACTTTTTTAATGGACGTGACCTTTAAAAGAGATCAAACAAAATTGACCTAAAAAGCAACTAAAAGTTCGGAAAAAATGTGATGTAAAAGCTCTGGTATATTTAATATCTTTCAAACTTTGTTATATTATTACGTGTCGGTAAGAGTCTGACTTTAACTTTGTTACAACTACAAAATTACAAAATGTAATTTGTATTACTATGAAATTCTTCTTCAATTAAAAACGTGAATAAGAACAGCAGTTTTAGGAATGCAAAAAAATTAAACATCTGTTAAACTAACTGCCGTACAGAAGCTCAAAATGATCTTTCATTTATTATTTTAAAAGTGCCACTGTGCTTTTTTTAGCATTCCAAAAATGTAATAACTTTATCATTTCTCACCCATGAAACACAGCATTTTCAAAACTGCAATTTGAACTGAATGTATCACCAACAATTTTTGCTGATGGTAGCCACCTGCCTGCACCGCACCACTAATAAATTATGATAACGCTTGACATTTGCGGTCCACATTGCGCACACACACAAAAAAGTGAGCCATCATAATCACACACACACAAAAGAGTGGGCTATCTGAATCTCTCGCCGGATCCGCACTTTGTACAAATGTGTATTTATGGCGTTTTTAGTCACCCCTTTTTTAGATGTGACTATCTAGGAAAAGATGGGATGACTTTGTCATTTTCGTGAACCAGCAACGTGTGAAGGATAGATAAATAGGTAGGTACTTATATTCATTCCACTTTTGTGTTTACTTTATGAGGTGCATTTAGTAACTAAAAAAAAAAACATGGCAGCTGGCAAAGGTATAATAATACACAGGGTTGAAAATTAAGGGATATTTATTATTTCCATACAAAAGTGATCTGCAAGTTTTATAAAACCTGCTGATATGTCTTAGAAGAAGGTGATGATTTTCAAACTCCAAAAAATTTTTCTGCACATATTACAGATTACAATGTAAAGTCCTTTTTAATAATATTTATTATTTATGCTTGATTATTGAAATACAATAATGAACCAGCCCTCGTAGCATGTATTCGCGATAAGGCCGCGATAGTATTTTTACTATCTGTTAAAATTGTATGGAAATTTGACAGATACATGCAATATAATCGTTATCGGTTTAGAACGGGGGCTGCTCTTGCTAACAAGATATCATCAAGATAATATCGTTATTACCTGTTTAACATCAGTAGAGCATGTCCAATTGATGTTCCATTGTTAAAGTGATGTCCAACGCGGTTCCAATATATTTATCCAAATATGCATGCATGTATAGTACATAAAGTATAGGTAGGTACCTTTGATGATGAACCAAACTTTTATAATCAATTAATTTCAATTTTTTTATGAAAAAGCACCTCTTTAGTAATCTAGTAAAAATCGAATACACAAGTTTCAGTGAAATATTTAAAGGTACGTAAATGCATAGTAACAGTGAAAAATATTTCGAAGCTTTTTGCCCGAAGGCTTTATTTTCAGATAATGTCATTTTATGTTGGATATTTTAAATTGTATTGATTTTGGATTTATTTATAAGCTTGTTTGTATTCTAGGGTTATATACCTGTTGTATGATTTTAATATCAAAATAACTTCTGAATTTGAAAAAGAAACAGTAGGTACTACTACGCCCCCTTATTGAACCATAGCTTATAACAGTACTTAGGGTCGTATTTATAGTCATCTCTCAAGAGCGACAGCGAATTTGAGTTTGTATCAGAAATGTCATTTCAGTACAAAACTACCTGTCAAACTTGAGATCGCTTTATAAATACGAGCCTAGGGTACCTACCCATAAATAAAATGTGTGTTCTCTTTGAAGACGAAATCTCAAACAAAAAAAAAAGATAGTCGACCACGCTTACTAAGGATTACAACAACTTATACCTACATCCCAGAAATAAAGGTTTGTGTCCACCAGCTAAGCGTTGCTTCTTGGTTTATTTATTTATCGTATGGCATTATTTGCTGCGAGGTCCAGAGGACAGGTGCAGCAGCTGGTTTTTGTTGCACTCTTAGCATCGCCCGGGGTCACGTGTAGGGTTTTTAAGGTAGTTCCTACGGCCGTGGAGCAACATCGACCAGTAACGACCACTGTTAGAAACAGTGACCGAGACCGACGGCTTAACGTGCCCTCCGAAGCACGGAATCCGTTTTCTTCCAGACAATCAGTTGGATTCAACCTGTATTGCCCTAACCAAATTGGGGGAAATCTCACAAAGTGATAAATAGACAAATATCAACTTTGTTTTCCCCCCTGGGAATCGAACCCAGGACCTCCGGATCGTGAGCCCATGGCTCAGACCACTAGACCACAGAGGCAGTTTGCTTCTTGGTGAAAAACTCATACTGTCGACCTCCAAAAATGGCAACTCTAATTGATCGTTGGTTTGCCACGAGGTCTTTTGCGGTGCAGGTAATGCGATACTGAGTAACTAATAGGTATTATAGCAAAATTTGATTCAGAAAAAGCGTTCCATTCATATCTACCTATATATTTAGAGTAGGTACTTATAGAGTATTTTTGACCCATGTTCCTTGAAGAAAGTAGTTTAGTTACATTGGTAGGTTCATACCTTAAAGTCTGGTCTGTTTTTTAGTAAAAATATTTTTCTAATTGGTAAACCTGCACCTTTAGTTGTTTCTGGTACAAATATAATATAACACCCAGTTGTATGCCGAGCCGCTATATTGATTCTGTGGAGGTTTCGAGGGTAATCCGATTTCGACCGCCATGCTTGTTTTTATATGAGCGGGAAACTCATATTCAGGAAAATAAGAGTTGTGAGTTCAATATTGTTACAATTTGTTTCGGGGAAAGATTGTATTTTATTTTTTAAATTTGTGAGAGCTTTGACACTTAAGTATTTACATAACTAATATTAATATTAAAAATAATCATTTCAATGGAATGTGCTACTAAAACGTGAACTTCTACGAAACATGCTACGCAGTCTACGCCGTAGCGAAATCAACAATTGATGTAGCAAGTTGCTACGGCACTATTTATACGTCCACCTCGCGTAGTATTCCTCAATATTGAGGTTATCCTTACTTGATTATTATCAATATTAAAAACAATCCCATTAAAGGCTCGCCTAAACAGGGTGTAATAAAAAGGGTATATGCACCCAAAAGGATATAAACTAGTCCATGAAACTGAACAACTTTCTCAAAGAAACGTAGGTCAAATTACAAAAAAAAAAATATATACCTTCCATACAAAATACACAGCTGATAGCACATTTAGTATGGGAAGTCAATTTTATTTCGTATTTCGACCTATGTTCCTTAGGGAAAGTTGTTCAGTTTTATGGGTAGGTTCACATCCTTTCGAGTACATGTACCCTTTTACTTGTTCCATATATAGATAATGTGTAAATAGAGCGTTATAAAGGCCGCTTTCACCATGACTGACAACTGTTGAGCGGCAAATACTGTGAACATACAATATAACATTAGGTATATAACCGTCTGCTGCACCTAAACCTAATTCTCCCTATACACTGCCTTATACTATTAGCTAATTACATTAACGCACTCAATTGTGCACATCATGTAACCTCCATTCGATTATTAATAGAACTACAGGTTTGTGTGTTCATTAAGGCGGTTCGATGAACTCAGAGAGGGCCAATTTTTTTATATATTTTGACCTACCTATGTTCCTTGGGGAAAGTTGTTCAGTTTCATGGGTAGAATCACACCCTAAAATATGGTCAGCAATTTTTTTACACCGTATATTGGGATTATTTTCTGATTATGTAATCCATTAGATCACAATTTACACTTTATCTAAGCTTTAAATGTCGAAATTGCAACAACTGGCCACTTTTAGCCACAGCGAAATGAAAAATTACTTGCGTATATTGTAAAAATTTCATTGTATTTGAGATACAATAAATGTATTATTTTGTTGTGGTGGCGCTACTAAGCTGATCAAACCACCTTAATCGATTTGGTACATAATATGTGATATGTACATGATTCGTATTAACACCCTTTGTTTGGCTAACAATGTCCAAATTCAATTCTGGTTAATGTGATGTCATGGTAGATAATTACTAGGTAATTAATAGGGAGTTCCGAATATCTATTTCTGGATGTTAATTGTCCTTCTTTTGAATGCGTTTGTCTGTTTATTGTAGACTAACTACTTGCACCGCAGGTTCTACCGCGGAAAAAATAATTTTCCCATAGAAACAGATATTTTCCCACCGTGAAAAGTAGCTACTAAGGATTAATTCAGTGAAAGAGTATTTTAATCGTGTTTGAGTTTATTCGTTACAAAAATACCAACAATAAATCCTTCTTTTTATAGTATTGGTATATAGCTAATTAATAAGGTATGATTTTACTTTGATATTGGATTTTGAGTGATAAAAAACATTCTATAGAGTCCAGAATGGTAATGAAAAATTGTCTAAAATACGTGTCGAACGAGTTTTTCGTTGTGATACTTATAAAAAAAAAAGTTTTTTTTTTTAGTATTTTGTATTTTAACGTTTCTGTGATAGCACATTTCAGAAAATTAAAATGTTTGTAAAACATTTTTATCGGTCCTACCAAACAATCTATTCAATATCAAAATCTCTATAAGTAATATTGCTAAGTACAGCGTTCTCTAATCTTGAAAAAAATATTTTTTATAACATCGATGCAAAAAATATATCTGAAAATACTTTGAAACTCAAATACATTGTAAGTATGTGAATCGTGTAGCTGCTGAGAGGTCATTGACCCCCATCGGTTCGTATTAATAAGTTATTTCGTATCGAAGATGGGAGTTTTGGGGTTCACGAAGAGTTCTGAACTAGGAACTTTCCCCTCCAGTTTAACCCAAATATTATAAAGTATTATTATCCGATACGCTAAAACTATTGAAAAGAGTGGCTCTAGTTAGAAAGAGAAATACTTTCTTGGTTTAACATTTCTCTCGGACTTACAAGTATTTGTTGTTGTTAGCCACTTTGAAGATCGTCAGTGGTTTTTAATCTTGTGAGGATTCTTTCTTTTTTAATTGATAATGGTTTACCCTTGACTCTAGTCTAGGTCAGGGACGACAGAGACAGATTCGACAGTGGAGCTCGCTCGCCCAGAAGATGCCTGTTCACTCTAACTTTGGTTGAGGGTTGTATTCTGGGCACCCCGCCGCGCTCATATAAGTAATCTGTGGTTGTATGCCTTCAGAAACACAGACGCAGGTAGTGAGTTCCAAGTATGAACCGTACGGGTATACTAAGATCGATTGTGTATGATATTCCTATTCTTTTTGTTGTGCCCGAAGCTTTTATAGTCTAAAATTTTTAATGAACAGAAAAATATCAGAAATTTTCAATCAAAGATGATAGGAATTTTTGTAATTTAATAAAAGAATCTTGCCTCCCATTTTTTACCAATTACAAAAATAAATAAATTGAAAGGTTTTGTTAAAAATTTTAATTCTAGCTTTCAGTCAAGACACACAGAATACCAAAAGCGAACCTTTTTAATAAATGCCCCCAGATATAACAGTAATCTCAATTTGCCAATAATAGCGAGCAACCCATTTCCACGCCCAATTCCGTGAAATTAACAGTGAATTTCGAGACCTCTCTTATACAGGTGCCTAATTCATCACCGCTGAAGTTTATGGAGTATTAAGTGACAAAGATTAATATCGTCAATTTATACGAGCGGCGGTGGAAGCCGGCGGCTCTTTAATTTGGTCGGTGTGGTTGTGTCCTGCCGTCTATTTATCATTGGGAGCTCTTGTAGCGGCGAAAATAAATCGACTTTAGCGATTCCAGTCTGTTGAAGCTGACCGGTTGTGATAGGCTTTTTTACTTCAATATTATTTTAAAATCTCGGTTGCTTAAATTCGAAATGTTTTACTTTTCGTTTTTAGGGTTCCGTACCCAAAGGGTAAAAAGGGTCCGCCTATTACTGAGACTTCACTGTCTGTCTGTCTGTCCGTCTGTCACCAGGCTTTATCTCATGAACCGTGTTACTTCCATATGCTGGACTGGGAGTGATAGAAAAACATAAAATGTGCCAGCTGCATCTCCTCCCGGGCATGCTGTAAAAACCAGCTAAAGGATTCGAGGGTTTCAATGTATTGCAAGTTAAGCGATGGGCTGACAACTCATCACTATAGCAATAAAGGTACATAGTCATCTGAAATAAACCTATGAAAACTTGTCATACGTGGCGAAAATGACCTTTGGGTCGTTTTTGCTCTGCCTACCCCATTAGGGATAAAGGCGTGATTTTATGTATGTATGTAGATTTTCGCTATTAGGGAAGGTACTGACAGCGAAAGTTGGTCCACAATAGTTTTTTGATGTCATATCAGTATTTATTAAGACAGGCACTAAATTATGAAAAGAGCTGGCACCCTAAAATCCAGTGACAGAACTCTGAAACAATTCCGCATCATTTTCTTGTCTTGAAGATCCCAAGTGATTGCTTCGAATCTTTCTGCCTTTAATAAAACATCTCCAACTGCTGGTCTCTTCGCTAGCCAAGCACTTCAGGCGTCCAGCAATCCAATTTCGATCTGTCTTGCTTTATTTTCATCTTTTGTCGCCTGAATCAGCTGTCTAAATATTAAAGTAAAGATACTTTCATGCCGGACTGGGAGCAATAGAAAAACATAGAATGTTCCAGAAGCTGCTTCTCTCCCTGACCATAATATACGAATCAGTAAAGATGGGCGACGGTTTCGGTGTATTGCAATTTAGGTGAAAGGCTGATAAACTATTACTATAGCAACACAGTGTTCCTAATTTCTGAAATGACCCTTAAATCTTGTCAGACGTGGCGAAAACGCCATTTTTATAAGGTCATTCATGCCTTGCCCACCCTATAAGGAATTCAGGCGTGATTTTATTTTCATATTATATAATGTACAAAAGATCTCCAACTGCTGGTCTCTTCGCTAGCCAAACACTTCAGGTGACCAGCAATCCAATTTTGATCTGTCTTGCTCCAGCAATGTTTATTTTTATCTTTTGTCGCCTGTATCAGCTAGCTGGCCCCAGAAATTTCCGCCTAGAAGATTGTTATTTTAATAAAATTGTTGTTTAATAGTATTAGATTGTTATTTTGATCGGGGTTATTATCATGATTATATTTTATTGTTACCTCACCAGTCTTCTCGTAACCGTGGAGAGTGTAACCACTCTGAAATATCGAGGTATCAATAAATATCATGGTAATAATCCCGTTCAAAATAACAATCTAACCGCGAAAATTTCATAAGTTATAGATAGTACAACTCTTTCAATTATAAATGTATTATTTATAAAAAAAAATGTATAAGTATCATTGAATTTAAGAGCAAGCCTAGGATATTATCACAAATAAAAAAATATTCTTTCATTTAGTTTTCATTTATTTTAGATAGACCTTAAAATTAAAGCCTAAAATAATCTTCTAAAAGAAAATTCGGCTCGGTTTCAATTACACTAAAATATATTTTACAACAGGCGCGAGTACCCTAAAAGAAAATTTATGACATAAACAAGGCCATACCTTTATACCCGAAAATACATTTGCTTCTACCTTCAAGAACAATACCTTTTTGTTGGTCTATAAAGAATATTTGGCCTATAAAACAAGCGTCTGATGAAGGAATTTCCTTTCGATTGGAAGGGAAATATGCGTGCAGTAAGACCGCAATTTATAACCCTGTCCCAGAAATATTGTTCATATTATTTTGGTTACCCGTGTAGTGCCGAGGTAGAATAACATCACCCCATCACTTCCTGCGGGTGTCGCAAAAGGTGATTAAAGGATAAATCCAGGGAATGGGCAGCAGCGTTCCCTGTGAATGGAAAACTTCTACTGCGCACACCAACCCGCCTGCCAAGCGTGAGGTGGTGAGTATGGCATATACCCCCAATTTTGGGGAGGCCCATGTCCAGCAGTGGGCTGTTGTGGCTGATGATGATGATGATGATCATTCTGGTAACATTTTGTTTAATTTATTTATATTAAAATATTTACATTCGCTTTGACTCCATAACATTTACTTCATTATGTAGTAGAAAGTAGTAAGCTTGGCAAAATTGGAAAAAAATACTTTACTTGAAATTTCGTTCTGGATTTAGAAAATGTAATAACAAATTTTTTTGGTAGCACTATCCCCCTCGGCAAATAGGAAACCAAACAGAATTCCAAACTTTATGTTCAAAATGTTTATTCACTTTTATTTTATTATGAAACCTATAAAAATACAACTAATATTTTTGTTACAACCAAACCTATACACATTGAACCAGCAATAAAACATTTTAGTGTCCGTCCAAGTACCTATCATACAGTCAAGCACACGTAAAGTTACACTATTTGTTGGCAAAGTGGACCTTATATCAAACGGATATAGTGCCTCTGAGTACACTTTGAGCAGGGGTTGACCGAACTCAAACTCGCCATTCAGCAATAATACTACCCCTCTCTGGGAAAATATTTTATTTAGAGTCTCCTTTGCCTGCTAAGAGCGCCAGGGAATAAAAATTTATAGAATATACATTTTTGCTAGCTCCTTTGTGCTACTACTTATAGTAGAAAATTCAAATGTTTAATGTTTGCTTTTACGATAGTCTTTCAAATATTTGATCTTGTATTTATTTGTTAAAATAAATATTTTTTTTAGGAATCGTATAATCTTGCTTACACATTTTCTTATTAAACTCAAGTTTCAAATGACTATTATGTCTACGAGCGCAGTTGTTATTTAGTTTCATTAATTTAACGTAAAATTTATTTGATTTAAGACGTTCAATTATAGTACCTACCCGCCGAGATAGTAGGTGCGTATGTACTTATACTGATAGTAAACAAAATGTAAGCAATAGAAAAATGAGCTATAGGTATGTATTTAGTAGGTAAGTATGGAGGTTCTATACAAGCGCAAAATCTCCGGAACTTCCGGTCCAGAGTGACGGGACGGCCTCCATTACCTTTTTGAGTGTTAATATTTTAAAAGCAACCTTAAAACCTTTTTTGTTCACGAAAATGTTTCCCCTCCTCTTAGCATTGTTCTTATACGTCAACCGGATTTTGATCCGGACCGTGAAAATTTTATCGAAATAAAAAGAATGATGACGGAAACGAAACACAAAGCTTTTTAAAATGTAGAGTACAGAAAATGTTAGTAAAACAAAAAGTAAGGCGTGTTGCAGATTCACAAAGAAAGCTAGTTCCCGGATTTTTTTATAGTTAATTTTACGACACCTGTGGGAAGATAAGAAATTAAATTATTTAGGCTAGTATTTATAAAGCTATCTCAAGATTGAGAGCAATATTGAGTGCGGATTTGACAGGTGATTTTGTACCGGAATGACGTTTCTGATACGAACTCAAACTCGCTGTCACTCTTGAGAGCTGATTATAAATATGGGCCTTAGACCCAGCTGGAATAAATCTAAGGAATGAACAACAACGTTCCATGTGAATAAAAACATCTTCAGTTGCGTTCGTCTATTGTAATTCGAGCATGGTAAGAGTGTATGTCCATTTGTGGGAGTCCTAAGCCGCAAGTACTTACAATGAGTAATAAATTATTGAATGTGATAAAGAAACAGGTCCTATTTTATCTACTTGAATAAAGTTTGTAATTTTATAAATCTTCTTTCTGAGATTACTAATTCTTGGGCCTTGTTGATAACTGGCAGCTTGGTTAGCGTTTTGATAGACAGATATTTAAAGTTTTTGACTTTGCTCGTTGTTATTTTGTTACCTTGATTTTGATATTTTGATTCAGTTTTTGTTTGTTCTTATCTGTGGCTCTGATTAAATTTTTGTATTTATCGAAGGCAGTTTTTATTAGGCCTTAAGGAAAAGTCCTAAATATTTTTTATCATTTTTGGTATGAGATTTTATTACTTAGAGAATAATAAAAGATAAAAATACACCCCTGTAAACCTTTGTGAAACCCCAGCGATATTTCTGTACTTCCGTACGGAGTCGGTGGTGTACGGTGGTATATAATGTATATGTTATTGTATGGGTCCCCGCAGTCGTCGCTTCATTGACTTTATTACCCTCCCATCCCGCAACCGTATTGTATTTTAATTTTTTGGTCCCTTTTCCTTTGAAGATATTATTGCTATTTTATTCTTGGGCGCCCTATTTATATTTTTAAGACGTCTTGTACTTAAAGTAAGTATACATAACATAAGCATTTGTAGACATTGCTGGCTGTGTTTACTTATAAAAATTTCAATTATTGTATTTCTTCTGTTTAATGATCGCAATACCTATCATCTAACTTTATACCATCTTACTAGTTTTGCCTACCTACTTCTCATCATGAGAGAAAAAGTATTAAAGTAAGAAAATAAAACAAGAAATCTTTTCAAACAACTTGTTTTTTCACAGAGATAAAAAAAAAATCTCAACGAAAATATTCCAAATGTACTTGTAGTTTTAGTGCACACGTGCAGTTCATTAGGTACAGTTGACTCGCAAAATATCTGCCATTTTCAGACTTATTTATTGCACACCTTACGTTTGTGAGACAATTATCATAAACGTGTCTTAAGAGTAACTGAACAAGGATTTGGTAGGAGTTAGGAGCACAGATCACTGTAGAATATAGATACAGTTATGTTGCTGTATCTAGAGAAAAGAAATAAAGGACTAAGAATGAAGAAGCAGTTACCTACTTACCTAGAGCCGGTACGCCGAAGATCGTGGGTTTAAATCCCACCCAAGTGTAATTTTTAGCTTCTATATTGTCATGTTTCAAAGAGTATTTTTATAGTCACCCAATTAAAATCTACTATTTTGTATAATTTATGGTGGTTGAATTAAAAATGTTTAAAGCAAAATTAGCTTCGTATGGTGCACTGAGCTATTTAATATAGGTATTTGCATCTAAATTAATGTAAAATGTTAGTTTTAATGAGAATCTGATTCTAAATAAATTCTACGCTAATTTTTTAAATACTAAAAATAAGTTAAAATAATCTGGTAAAACTTCTACATGGAGGTCAAATCAAATTCACTTGCTTGAATAACTTCGGAATAAAGTTGTAAGGCATAATGTACTTCGACGAAAAACATGGTGGCATGGTGGCGTGGTGACAGTAGTTGACAGTTTATACAAGTGATAGTCTGTGGTACAAATTCGTTGTTTAACTCTCGTATAGAGGGGAAAACACGTCTCCTTTATGGAAAGTAATAAAATAACTTTTATGAAATCCGTAACCTGAGGTACGTGTCTGGCTCGTTTAAGTACTCTGTGTGTGTATTTTTTTGTGTAAAAATATGAAAACATTTTACAAATGTTTGATCTTCAAGGCAAAAATATTGCAATAAGTTTCAGTCACAGACTCATCACAAATACAAAATCTTTCGATTATTTATAAAATAAAATATACTTTAAGTATGTAGAGTGCGTGAACTTCAGTCATTCTTCGAGAAACTTATTCAGGGTAGGTAGATACTTAAGGAGTACCTAAACATATACATACGCGCACCGTTTCTGATAAGTGGGCTCCATATCTCCAAATGACTATATTAAGTTGGCTGTTTCTAAAATTACAGTAAACAGTAATATAACTACCGCTACATGCCCTTACTTATGTATAATCTGCTAAAATACACAATGATGACCGATTTTATGTAGCCGTTTCAACTCTCAAATTTGGACAAACCATATTACCTGATTTACCAAAGTTCTACATTTCCACTGAACATCAAGCCGTTGGAACCTAAATTTAGGCAAGTACTCTGTATAATACTACGATCTGCCTTAGCTATATCCATACGTTATCTAGACAGATGTAGGTTTCCATTTTCCCTTCTATTTGACCTTACAAATGCTCGCCCATTTCTACTCAAGCTATAAGGGCAGTTTCACATTACGTGATTTTAAACTTTTTTCTATGTTGAATATTAAAGGCTTCCTTGTTAAACTTAGCTCTGTATAAAACTTAGCTTAGCACGTATCAGCTTTTCTGATTCTTTGAAAGCTGTAAAAGTTTGTTATACTTACTTAAATCAGGCGAGGTATAGGGCTAACACCGTTGTGTAACGACCACAATCAAAGACAACCAGCGGACGGGACCGACGCGTCCGAATCATCTTTTTTCTTCAATCAGGTGATTCAATTTAATTTAATTTAACCATTTATTGTACACAGAAATAATTACAGAACAGAACATAGAGAATTACGACACAACAGGCACTGCTTATTCCTAAAAGAAATTTCTTACAGCAGACCTAGTAAATGATATGGCATATGAACGTGACGCGGATAAGACGTGCACAATATATACTAAATAATATAATACCTAAACCTAAAATAATTATAATATATTAATACAAACATAACATACATACCTATAGCAAATTACTACATATTATATACATATTTATATAAATACATACAAAATATAAATAAATATAATATGGATTACTTAGAAAGTGAAAGATAATGTTCTTTAACCCTCTTTTTAAAAATAGCGATTGATGGACCAACCTGCATTTTCGTTATCAAACTGGGGAAAATCTCACAAAGTAACAGAATAGATAAAGCTGGGAGCTACCAACCAGCGACTTCCTAAGTGCACAAAGTGATAAATTGACATAATATCAACTTTGTGTTCCTCCCCTGAAAATCGAACCCAGGACCTCCGGATCGGGAGCCTATAGCTAAGACCACTAGACCACGGAGGCTGTTAAATATAAACCATCTTGAATCAAACCACCCCCGTCTGTAACTGACTTTACAAGTCTGCGGTGGTATCGCGTGCAGATCCCACGTTACGTAGGTAATTGTCAGGAAATTTCGCAAACATGCCCCTTGCTCAGCCTGTTACTGGAAATGGTTAAATTATTTATGTTTCCGCAGACGATCGGTACATTGTCTTAGTAGTATTGAGGCTTTGGACTTATTTCTCTTCTATAATATTGGGCTTATAGGGATAAATTCAATTTTTGTCGTAGGAAGGTCGACAACTAAAAATTAACTAAACTTATAGATAGTTACTTACCGTTTAAGAATAATATAATTAAAGTTTCTTTGCCAATGAAAAATGACTATTGGAAATTTCTTTGTTTGTTTAGAATTTAGTAGTACATATTCTGTAAATAAATTAATTAAGAAAAATGCACTGATAATAATCCTATATCATCCACTGAAAATTTACCGAACTTAAGTTGGTTTTTTATTTTGCGTTATCGATACCAACTTGTTTTGGGGGCAGTTAGTTTATGGGCCGCAAAAAAGTTGGTAGTATCGTTAACGCAAAGTTAAAAAAAACAACTTTAGATATTATTATTATGAGCATCACATAAATTGGACCTATTTATACTCGCGCTTGGTAGACTCGAATGTTTACTTTCTTTTCAATAAATTCAACAAGATAAAACAAACGCACCAAGTCTAAGTAAATTTGCATTCAAAATGGCTCTTCATTGAGAATGACAAATTCTGAGTGCCCAAATAAATAAAAGTTATTTTTACGTGAGACAATTTGTATTCAAAGTTTACAGCGTTATATTTATTCACCGCACACTTGTTATTCAAATTTTATTGCTCAAGACATGATTTGGTGAACGGCTAAACAAAATATTCTAAGAAAAACAAGATTATTATTAGACAAAAGAACGACTAGTGGGAATCCCAGACAAAAATGCTTATAACAATACTGCAATAAGTTATAAAGCCTAGCCGTTTGGTACATAGTTACTTGAGCGTTCATTTCTGCTCGAATCACTCATCTAAAACATAATTCAACACAATCCCATACAAAAATTTGATGACGTCAGCACGCATTTCCTAAAAGAATTATGTTTTAGTGATTCGAGCCGAAATGAGGGCTGTGTCCTCAAGTACATTATGTACCAAACGACTAGGTTTCATAACTAAACGCAATGAGGTATTTCCTAGATCTACAACAGAGACTGAAAGACGTGGCATAGTGCGTGTCGATTATGTTAGTAAACAGGACGGAGAGGAAGTTCTTAACTTCTTTAATTGTCACGAAGTATTTAATTCATAATTAAATTTTTTTTCGAAGATTATGCGGATCATTATGTTTAGCTTGACAGGTTTTTGTAATCGGTGTTCGCCAAGGCTTTTTATCTTTTTATCTCTTTAAATATGATTGAACATTATCTATCTTAGGAACCCAAAAAAAGCATGCCATAAAGTTTTTCTCTTCAAGTAAAATTTCAAAACGAATAAAATTTTACTGACCGTACAGATTACGGTTCTTTTTTATTCATATTGAAGGGGACAGCTTTCTACAGAAATTATGAAAACTAAAAGTGTATTTTCTTTGTACTGGCCTTAACGAGCGCCCTGAAATAGTGAACAGGTCCTTCAAAGGGGTAACAACTCCGCAGTTGTCATTATTTTAATGAATCCAACACTTTACAGTTACAGTAAGGGGCCATAAATATTGCACATCGACAAAGTTCTGCTTTCGTTCGCTCGCGCTCGAGGTCAAATGGTTAGTAGGTACTTATTCATTCAGATAAGGAATGTTAAGTAACCATCGCCGTGGCCAGGCCATGGATGGTTGACCGGTGGTGGCCCCGGTTAATATCGTAGATATTAGTCGTTAAGCCATTCAGAAGCCATTGCTAAGTTTGATAGCTGGTTTGGCCACTAACCTAACAACAGACCTAGGAATGGATTTAGTTTCTCTTCTGGGTTGCGGAGGTCAGATGGCAGTTAATCTGTGTAAAACCAGTATCTTCGTTCAATCCCCTAGATTAGGTAGCCGACCCCATGAAAAACGGAAAAAAGCCAGGGAGTTAATGATGACTAAGTTCTGCTTTATAGAGCGTTATCTCTTTCGCAATTATTGTACAACGACTGGCAAACTTCACTGTCTTTCGAAGTATCGATGTACAACATTAACGGCCCCGTACTGTAGATTCTATAGTGCCAGGACTTAATGACCTCTTCAAATATTCATACTGGTGTCACCTCGAATTTTTCAGATCGTTTTTTAGTCTGTTATTGACAGTTCCAATAATGAAAGCGACATTCGTTGGGTTATAATTTGTGTAGCCTACTATTTGGACGTGTAGTCACGAAATCTTTCATTTAAATTGTGGAATTGATGTTACTTGTTTTTAATTCAAGATTTTTTATGCATATTTTGATTTAGTCACCTCTTTTAAAGAGTACTTCAATGCATGACATAAGGCCTTAAAAACAATCTACCTAACAGCACCTTTTTTTTCTTAAAGCTAGTGTGAGGGTTTAAGCGATTGACTGACAACCCTTCAAACGAATCCTCAATACTTGTCGAGCGCCTCCTTTTATGATGTCGTTGAAGTTCTGATACTTTGATAAAGAAGTTGCTGGATGTGTGAACTTTCGAATCTTAAAATAGTTATTGATAAAACATACAACTACTCACTTGTATGTTTAACGGAGGTGTTTGACCTCAACATTTCGACCCTTTAAAAAATCACACACCTCAGACTCACACGGCGGGCGGTGGTGTGTGATTTACACTCCCTATGAAGAACGCCCTCGTAAAGGGTCGAAACGTTGAGTTCAAACACCTCCATTAAACATACAAGTGAGTAGTTGTATTTTTTATCAACGTGAATAACACTTGTTCGTCGTTTAGTGATAAAATAGTTAAGTACAGATAAACTGAGTTATCTTTGCATCTGTCATGTCATATCAGAAATGTCATTTCAGTATAAAACGACCTGTCAAATCCATACTTAATATTGCTCTTAATCTTGAGATCGCTTTATAAATACGAGCCTGGCTTCAGTCACTGTCATAGTAACCAAGCCAAATTTTAATTCCAAATATTGCGCCATGAACAGATATTTCAATCGCACTGTAGTCAAACTTAGACAGTCAACTGGTTCACTCAAATACTATGGCGGAATTACACTTGAATCCAAAACCCAAACAAAATTTAAAGCACAGTCGGTTTGGCACAGTGCCGAGTTGTTCAAAACCTATTTAAAATATTTAGTGCGTAATACAAGAACGGGAATTAGAGACCCGCAAAGTTATTAAACGTGTAGAGCTCAGAGTTTCATAATGGGTTTCTTGTGCCAAGGGGTTCCTTGTATTGTTTTGAAATATTGAAGTGTTCCGCAGCTATTGTTGCCAAAGGTCCTGTAACTTCTTCAACGAGATTTTCCTTTTTGAACTAATTCAAAGCTTGTTTAAATGTTTTGGATGAGCTGTTTTTGTTTTAATCAAAATACGAAATTAAACAATCAACATTACCTGAGCAACCTGAGCAACCTGAGCAACGTTTAAAAGAAGAAGATACGTACATACATACATATATGCATATAATCACACTTTTATCCCTAATGGGGAAGGCAGAGCGTAAACGGCCTAAACAAAGGTAGGTCTGCCACGTCTGACAAGTTTTGTGGGTTGTTCCAGATAGATATGTAGGTAAATTGCTATAGTGACAGGTTGTCAGCTCATCGCCTAAATTACAATACTGAAATCCGAATCCCTTAGCTGATTTTTACAACATGCCTGGTAGGAGATGCAGTTGGCACATTCTATGTTTTTCTTTCACTCCTAGTCCAGAATTAAAGATATCTAATGAATATTACTATAATATACCTAACTAGCTATATTATTCATTTTGTCAAGAATCTTTACATAATACTTACGTACTTTTAATATGCGTTATTAATTTTTTTTTTTTGAATATTTTTTTGTAACATTTCCCTTATTATATTTGAACTTTGAAAGCCAATTTGTGTTTATAATACGCATTATAATTATTAATGAAAGTCACATCATCACATCTCAGACAACTTTTTATTGTGAAAGAAAATGTGTTTTATTTTTATGCATAAAAATTTTCATTTTTTCAATTCCCAATTATATTTTTTCAATTTATGTCGTTACGATAGAGATAAAAAAAAAACGCTTTACAATGCTCATTTGACCTCGAAACCCTCATTTGAGTAGTTGGTAATAATTCTCATATTTCAAAGGCCGTCCATTATTGTAATTCAAAGAGGACTCGCGACGTCGTCGACGCTGCTTCGCGTCGTTCCGGGTTCTTTTCACGCACCCAAATTAATGTAAGATCTCACGCAAGCAGTTTTTATACTAAGTTCCAAGTTTAAGCGACTTATGGCGGTTTACATTTGGAGCTATTTGGTAGTAAACTCCAGAAGGACGGGTTTCTGGACGGGATGTCGTTGCAGCGTAGCACAACGTAGCCTTTGGCTACGGTGAAATTGTGCTTTACGCTACGGCTAAAGAACGAAGAAAAATTTGTGCTCTATTTTTGCATGCCTTTTTATAGTAATTTTTTTTTTCTTTAACTGTCTTGGCCACGGAGCTATGTTTTTAGGTTTAAAAATAACTATGCAAGTACCTACTCTTTTCAAATTTTCTTTTTAATTTTAAACTTTTCTTTTGAGCGCAATTTTTTTGTCTCTTAAATTTCAATCAATGCAACAGCTATTTCTTATCAATAAAACAGCGGAATTTCATGCATACCAAAAAATATGGAAACGCAAAAATTCCTTACTCGTACCACATACAAAAAAGCTGTTTTTTTTGTCAAGCTTGCGTTTCCTTGATTCAGTAACGTTTTGTGCCATCCTGTGACAGTCACAAGGATAATTCTCATCATTTATATTCAAATTTGGAAATGCCTGAACAATTTTAAAACGCCATTTTATAAACTAAATTGTGCGTTGCGTGATATTAGCGTGATAGGCTGTTGTTGCTACTTTGATAAATTATAGTTACTTGCGAATATAATACTTATTCAAACTTTGAATCAAAGTTTTAGTTTTAAAATTATTTTTAACAAAGACTCAAGTAAGTACAGGTAACCAATATTATTCATATAAAATGGGTAAGAAAACTATGGAAAATTAAAATCAGTAACATTATTTATGTACAATTACTTTTGCTCATTATTCTCAACATTTTTCAAACGCAGTCTAAACACCTTATGGCGGGCACTTGATGCTCAGCCTACCCAGTAAGTTATGAGCGTGACTAAAGAATCGTGTCAAAAGTACCAGGGCGTCATGATGCAGCAGTAGCAGTAGCAAGTCATTATAATAACTGCGTGGTAATGAGAACGCGCTTGTTAACAGCAGTCGTTACCGCCCTAATGGCCACGGCTCAAGATCTGTTGCTTTTCTAGGAAAAAAAAGTGGAAAATGAAACTTGCATTCACGGCTTTTATTTACTTTGTAGTTTAAAGCTTTTTGAAATTTAAAATATAGAGGCTTTGGAGAAATAATATTACCCTTTTCGTGACTATTCCACTATAAGACAATAACTTTCGTAACTCGCAATTCTCCAACTGCGACAATAATAAACCGAGCACATTATCCAAACTTCTTGCGTTATTACAAGAAACTTTAACCTCACTTACTTTGTCTACAATTATGAATATATCGTTTCCTAAGTGTCACGCCGTACCTTGCCGTACCTGTATCATAATCCACCTATTACTATTCTACCGATTTACCTTTACTATGCAAAAGCACGCAACACTTACAAATTTAATACTGCGGCCTAATAAATCCGTGACGGTTATATAAGAAGTTCTGAATGTTTGTTTGACAAGCTGTAAATTAAGTTTGTAAGGGTAATCTAACATTTACCGTATTGAAGGTTTGGCTAAATTATGACATTACTACGGCTGGGTTGGAAATAATATTTTCTTTTATCATAGTAGCGGGAAATAGCTCTTGTTTATTATAACAGACACGGAATTCCCTAGTGGTCCACAGAAGTGTTTTGTTTACCCAGGTATTTATCGTAGGTACCTACTTATATCTTATTTTTGTATTATTTATAAAAACTAGCATAAGAAAAGAAAATAATACTTTTATGATTACAATAAAAGGTGGGAAAATTATTTTATTAATTACAGTTTCATATATCACACTATTCACTATCAGATAATGAATAGTATGATATGAAACTTTAGTATAAGAATATGGATCAATTAGAATCTATATTTAAAATCTAGTGATGGTGCTTCTTATAATTATTTAAGTCTCAGACACTTGTGTAAGGAGTAGATTTTCAAGAGCAGAGTATTTTTCAACAAAACAATGATACGCAAAATACCAGCCTATATTCTTTCATATATTTCAGTGCTCGCCTAAGAGATAAATGAACATCATATTTAACCAAAAATAATTGTTGCCAAACTTTATAAACCACGGCCATAAGTTACAACAACAAACCGCATTTTACTAGAAAGTCAGACAAAAGCCCTTGGTTTTAGCCAAATCACGAGACAAACTACTAAGAATTCCTAGTCATTGCCTGTAATTACTCATATGACTAAGATATTTGCGGTTATAGATATGGAGCCACAGTAGGATAAACAAACAGTAAAAAAGTCTTTGAACGCAGTTCTTCGTTTGGACCGATTCACAAAACTTTTCGTAGCAGTGGATAGTTTCAACTGCTTTTATGTTTTTTCATTGAATAGGTAGTACAGGCTTATATTCCTTACAGAGTTGACACAGTGTCAACTAATGACGTCCTAAAATGCGTTTTAGTCATATCTGGCGAGTATTCAGGGTATTTTTTTATAAAAAATACTATTAATATTTAATAGTATAGCTGATAGTGACGGGTTGTAAACCCATGGCCTAAATTACAATGCAATGCAAAGCCTTAGAGTGCTTAGAGTATGCCTGGAAATAAAGAAGCTGCTGGTAAATTGTTGTTTATTCGCTGTAAGAAGATGTTTTACTAAACTTTCTTTTACTATTCAAATTCAAATTCAAATTCAAATTCATTTATTATTATTCAGATTACATGGTCATTATTATATTAGTATGTGTTCTTAGTTGTAGGTTAGATACATAGGTAGTATAAGTAAGTAGCTATGTTAAGTATGCGTAGGTTAGGTAGAATCAAACAAAACAATACAATTTATGCCATAGTAAGCACATTACTCAATTGATTAGAGTCGTTCGTCAACTCGCACGGCAATAAACTCGCACGGAAGTTAACATACCGTGCGAGATGACGACACATTATTTATTTATTTTACCATTCGCCAACTCGCACGGTCATACAAAGTACAGTCAGATGCAAAACCTTTTGAACTAAATATTATTAAGAAAATATTATTATTTTAAATAAGATTTTTGCATCTAACTGTAAAAAAGTATCTCAGATTTTTATAACCGTGCGAGATGACGAACAGTAAAATTAATAAAATTGGTTTTCTTCAACTCGCACGGTAATTAAAATCCGTGCGAGTTAATTGCCGTGCGAGATGACGAACGACTCATACAAAACTGTATATGCACTAATTATCTAAATAATAATTATATTAAGGTGCCTAAACTAAGTACTTATGTAAAGTAAGTACTTGTATCTTAGGAACTATGACGAAAGGTTGAGGGTCGCAGTATTATCTCTAAAAGCACAAAGCAGTATAACTACATCTATGACCTTTCTTGTCATAATTGTGACTAATTATAGACAAAAATCTACCCTGGACAATGGAATGAAAAATGCGGTTTCATTTGCCGAAATTATTGGTGAAGAAGATAGTACAGTTAGTTTTCATGCCTATTGAAGATGCAAAATATTCTTTATGACTATTATTGTTTTCCCAATAGAACCATCTATTATAATATAACAACTTTCGAATAAAACAATAGAAAGAAAACATTTTGCTAAAGTTATCTTTGTGTCTCAACAAACAGGCCAAAGTTAAAATTGTGGGAGCTCAAAGTGCTTAGTTTGTGTAAACTGTAAAAGTTAGTACAAGTCTAGGAAACAAATCGAAAACTGTACTAAAATATAAAAATCATGCCATGAATAATAGACCTAATCTCTATTATCATAAAGAGGGTACTCCACAAGCGATTTTAGTTCCGTCTACACCGCAAATCAACTGCCCAACAGAAGGGGCCAACCAAAAAGGTCCCAAATATTTACCATCCAGTGGCCCCGAGGTTACATAATAAATGGCATAAGTTTCTAACCCCGCTCTCCTTTACAAAAGCGTTGTTTCCTACTCCTCGTATTAAAAGGACTGAGCACAAATACACGAGAAGTGTAGGGACAAAAGGAATATAATTTGGTATGCTTACTGCCTAATCTTGGAGATAATGATTATTTATATTTTTGTAAGGTAACGTATCTACTTAAAGGGTTCTAGGGTCTAAGTAGAGACTAGGTATGGGCTGACATCCTGCCACGATAATTTAGTTCACAATCTAAAATGTTAAAGTTAATCCTATTTAAAATGTTGAAGACTACATTCTTAGGCCATTGACACTCACTCATGGAATTTAAGCTAACATTACGAATTATTATTGTGTGTCGTTTAGTCACAGTGTACAAAAGAAAAATACTCTTAATAAGGGCTGTTTTCAATACATTTCAGAACATCAAATAAATTTTATATCCCTAACTAAGTACTGATATTTTATGTTATGCTTTATTAAAACACGTTACTGTTCTTCAGTTGGGAAATGATTGTAATTTATGGTTTACATAATACTTAGCTATCCGGATCGAGATTTTGTATTTCTTTATTTCCTTTACCTACTTTTCGTAAGAAATTTCATATTCATAAGAAATGTTGACGTTATTTATGTTTTTGAATTGATTATTCATTGTACCTCTAATTCAGAAATCTTCACTATTTAAAAGTACTCTTTTACAAAAGACTGCAGTGTAACCATTTTGTACCGTCACAGCAAATAATTAAATCTACAAGTTGCCCTGAGGTCTCTTCGTGGTTCGTTAGCTTGTTTTTCCACGGATATTTGTCTTCGGCTGCATTGTCTCGATACAATTTGCCGCTAGATCGCGTACAAGCTAGTTTAGTTCGGTACAAGCTTTGAGGTCGACGGAAGACTTGATGAAGTCTGGAGTAAGTCTCCAAACAACTTGATATTTTTCTTGGAAGTACTCTGGGGCAATTTGCATAGTCCTCATAGAGGCAACAAACAGCTATCAAAATCGTAGGAGTCACTAATAGGGTAGGTTTACTCTGGCGTTTTGCATTAAGTTTTCTCTTGACTCTAGTCTGTGCCAGAGTTCATCATCTTCGTATGGCGTTTCCAAAACTGTGCCAAAGTTTAATGAAAAAGCCCCTAAAACACTGCATTTCAACAAACATACCCACATACTACCATGCCTGTATCTCTAATGAGGTTGGCAGAGCGTCAACGACTCAAACAAAGGTCGTTCCGCCACGTCTGACAAGTTTTGAGTGTAGTTTAAGATAGATCTGTATATTGCTGTAGTGACAGGTTGTCAGTCCATCGCCTAAATTACAATATACCGAAACCCTCAAATCCCTTCGCTGGTTTTTACAGCATGCCAGGTAGGAGATGCAGCTGGCACATTCTATGTTTTTCTATCGATCTTTATACTTATCATATGATGAAAAAAGGCACGTGTGTTTCTCATCTAAAATCGCTTTAGGTTTCATTGTCTCTCTGTCTCTTGCCTTTCTCTATAGATACAATTTCCCGCTCGATCGGATAAAATGTTAGTTTAGTGAGTGACTCTTTGCCGGAACAGGTTTGCATTTACCGGACTCCCAGTCGTAGATAACTGCCTCCGTGGTCTAGTGGTCTGAGCCATGGGCTGGCCTACCGATCTGGAGGTTGTAGATACGATTTCCACGCAGGTGAATATAAAGGTTGATTTTAGTAATATATCACTATATTTTCCGCAATTTGGTTAGTTAGCTGAATCACCTGACTTTCTGCAACATGAAAGATTCCGTGCTTCTGAGGGCACTTGACAACAGTTATAATTATGTTTATTTGATGGTGATCGTTATACCACCCATATGTCAGTCCTAGTAGCTGACACCAAGGTTGATCGCGGGTCGAAGATGATCGAAGTTGCATTATCTCTCTCTCTCTCTCTCTCTCTCTCTCTCTCTCTCTCTCTCTCGCTCTCTTTCTCACTCACTAGACACAATTTCTCGCTCGATCGGCTAGATGTGACTTTTTGCTGGAACAGATTTGCATTACCGGACTCCAGTTGTCGTAGATTTGTGCCATTGTTCAGTGGAATTGCTTTGTAAGTGGCGGTCTTTGTTTTAAAAGATTAATGTTGGTCTATTGTGGAGGTAGTTTGATGATAGACTGAAGTTGTTCGAAGTTAGTTTAGTACATACATCGACTATGTACCTAAAGCAAAATATTCCTAGAACGTAGGTAAATACGGTCCTCAGAGCAAAGTATTATAAATAAAATTAGCTTTTTTAATTTTTTATCATCATTGATATTTCAAAATATTTGTCATAATTAGCAACTTTAATCTAATAATAATATTACTATGAAAACAACTTTTAGAAAAGTTGGTTTATAAATTAGGTACAGTACTTTGTGAGTAGGTAGGGTCTGAAATCCCTGAATGAGAAAATCATTTCAGAAACACATTACTCAGGCAAATCAATTTAACTTGGTTTCATGTACGTACCTTATATTATAATAAACCAAAGAATTTGAAATAAAATATTCGCTGGCTCAGAAAATGGAAATCAACAAAAAAAATAGACTAATGAGATCTAAAGTTTATTGACTGTCTGCGTATCAGTTTACTTTGTACTAACTATAATTTTTATTAAATGACGACTCACAAAATGATACCTATAGTATTTACTTATTAAAGAAATAATATTTTATCATACGACAACATATAATGATTACTTTAGAAAATTGTTTCTTTTTTGTCAAAAGAACTAGTGTTTGATATGATAAATATTTCCATGCTGTAATAATATCTATCCTACTTCAAGTATTTTGAATGAATATAGTAAGTTTTCAGGTAAGTTAAACAGAAACGAGATGCAAGTAATAAATACGAGTGAGTTTACAATTAATAAATAGTTTACAATAATCAATTATTTATAGGAAGTAAATATGCTATTATAACTAAATATTAGGTTTGTTGTATAGGAGTCCCACTTAAATATTAATTTTATTCTGTTTTTAGTATTTGTTTTTTGCCTTTAAATACCTAGTGGCGGCGGAAGGCCATCGCTGCTCTAAGTCTAGAAGCAACAGAAATTCATCTGTGAAACAAATGTCTAGCTTTCATCACGGGTCATGAGTGACAGACAGATAGATGGACAGACGAACAGATTGACATTAGAGTCTTAATAATAGGGTCCCATTTTTTACCCTTCGGGCACTGAATCCTAAAAACAACATAATTTTCCACCGCAATATTCATAACTAGACTCTAGTAAAATGTTTGACATCCTCAATGGTTCAGACCAATTTTGCGGTCCATTAGGGTCCAAAACGGCCCGAACTCTGAGTGGACCAGTGATTATTGCGGTTCCTATTGAGTGAAATGATTGTGTCCATGAAATGTTCCATGGGTGTGTTTAGCCGCCCGCTAAACTCATTAAGCCTTTAACTGCCTCCGTGGTCTAGTGGTCTGAGCCATAGGTTCCCACTCCGGAGGTCCTATGTTCGATTCCCAGGGGAAAACACAAAGTTAACATTAACTTTGTGCTTGTGACACTTTGTGAGATTTTCTCCAGCAGGCTGAAATACCTGTCCGTAAATAAATAGATTCCGTGCTTCGGACGGCATAATAAGACATCGGTCCCGGTCGCTGTCATTGATGGTCGTTAAACAAACTATGTCAGAAGCCTGTTAGCTGTTACTAATAGGCGGTTTTCAAAACTCTGAGACCAGGGTTCATCGGGTCGTTGTTCGAATCGAAATCCCACTCGATAAGATTAAGAGTAATTAAGCTATTGAGTGAAATGATTGTGCCCATAGAAGGCTCCATGCGTGTGTTTAGCCGCCCGCTAAATTCATAAAACCTTTGATTATAAAACGAGGATAATTTCATTTATGCTAAATGTTTTTGTGTATCCAATCGTGTTATGGGATGATTAATATTTTGATCGCTATAAATTAGCGGTTTTTGTTTGTGGGGTCATCAGCATAACATAAGGGGTTAATTTAAAGCTATAGCAAAATTGTTATTTTCAATAAGTACCTACTAACCTTACAAAAGTCCTCAAACAACAAAAGAAAAACAAAAAGAAGGACACTTTTTCCCAAGAATCATGTTAGGTTAGGTTAGGTGGGCATTAGGTAGGTACACTATTTATTACATGGAACATGAATACAAAATTAAATTCCTCAGCTAATCATAATTTATATCGACGAAAAAAAAATGTGTTCAGTCATATTCACATTACCTATGTACCACACTAGAAATGTAACATTATTACTTAGGTACCTTAACCTAATACGTGAATAGCTAAAACTTTACCAAGTATACACCTTTTGCCAAGACAAAGCCACTAAACAATATCCCGCAAACTGGTAGAGCTTCTTCAGGCAACAAAACTGAACATTGAACAACTTTCATAAAGAAATTCTTTCAGGAAATGAAAAAAAAATGGCTTCTCCAACTCCATAAAAATTTTCTGATTGAGGTGGTCACTATATGGGAAAGTAATTTTTTTGTCCCAGAAGGTATGTGCCAAAAATACACCAGAAAAACTTTCTATCACTTCTGAGTACCTATTTCTTTCCTACTAACTTCATGTTTCAATATAAACGCGAGCAATCAGTCGATCGCGTCGTAGGAATAAAACAGGGCCGTTGATAAACTGCACACATTTGGGCGCGTAAAGAGTGGTACATTCGTCATGAAGTGTTCGGCAACTTTTCATCCGAATCCCTTATTGATAGACTAAAGCCGGTACACACGTACTGCGTGGGAGGATCGTGAAACTATCAATTTGCTGAATCGAGTTTAGTTTTTATTATGACCCAAAAATATACAAGCCATTTTTTGAGCTCTGAAATTTATTCTTTCTGAGCTTTTATTCTTTCTTATTTCTTTCACACCAAGTAAATCTAGTGAAATTGTAGAAAATTTTATTTTTATTATTTGCGTGTTTTGCGAATTAGTTATTAGATTTCTCAAAAAGGCACGGACGGACAAAGAGTGCTAGGTTATTGTCAGATGATAGCGGAATAAACCCATTTTAGCTTTGAAATAATGTTGCATTTTAATTACAAACAGTAGGTAAAGTAAAGACTTTCCAAGGTAAGTATTAGCTAATCAATATTTGAGGTAAATGTTCATAATATTGTACAAAAAATACCGCAAATGTAAAATCTTGAAAAGAAAACGTTCCAGCTTTCTTCCCAGTAACAAGATTCGACAAAGTAACACATTCAATCAGATTAAGAAACTACTTTTCCCTCACGAAATTCACGGTCAGTCCAAACATAACATTGGCTATCGGATCAAATTTTCGTTCGGTCGATTGAGCGCCCAATCGGATAAGCTGGTGTATACCCCGCCTTAGAAAGAGTTACGTCAGAACACACGTACAGAGCGACCACGACCACGCTTTAAAAGAACGCGCCTTGGGATTTGACATTCTTTTTTTTCTATCGAGTGGACTAAAAGTCTAGTTTGACGTACAACTCGATGGGTCTCCTGCACACACCATCGCAGCGTGTGGACAAGCACAGATCGGAAAGAATTTTCGCCTCATCCAGTGAGAAACCTTCGATAATGATTGAGATGACGCGCAAGGTAGGGTTCGAAAGCGGGTTGTCAGATTGGGGGTTTAGACTCGCCATAGTTGTGAAAGAATTAGCCAATCCGCTTGAAGACGTGGCGGATTGCCCAGGGTGCGCCTGACGCATTGATACTATTTTAGTTATGTACGTCACTCGGGGAGGCTTCTTTTAAGCACCCCATTAGACATTGATTTGACAGTTCTTCTTAGTTCCTCGCCTCCGCCCACGTTCATTCAGAACCGCGTCGTAGAGTAAGAATAAATGGTACTGACAACTCACGGATTGAGTGGGTCTCTGCTTTCTTTCAAGCAGATTAAAGTGAGCCTGTGCCAAGTTCCATGACTTATATTTTTAGTATGCTAAGTAGAAACTTTTTGAGTGGAAAATATTTTGATTTCTGCTTTACGTACCTAAGCTTAAAAAAAAAGGCTGTGTTTTGTAAGATTTTGGGAATCCAGCTCTAATCTCTATAAAACCTTTTTGGCAAGTCTAGACTAAAAGTAAACTTATCGGTATTTAATAAAATAACGAAAACACGTTGGATTCTTAGGAACGATATACCTACAATAATATCTGTAATAATATTGTATCCAAGATCTTTTATATAATAAATATGATTATAATCTTTTTGAAATGCTGTTTTTTTACTCGGGGTTTAGTGAATTTTCCCGTTTCGTCGTCCATAAAAACTATTTGTCGTCGTCCAAAAAAACTACTTTCTTGCGAATAGTAGTTGATACTACTTTTGAATTACTTAGGCTCGTATTTATAAAGCGATCTCAAGATTGAGGGCAATATTAAGTATGGATTTGACAGATCGTTTTGTACTGAAATGACATTTCTGATACGGACCCAAACTCGCTGTCACTCTTGAGAGCTGATTATAACTACGGGCCTTAGGCTCCTTGACATTTCTGATACGAACTCAAACTCGCTGTCAGTCTCAAGATCTGATTATTCATACGGACTTAAGTGTCTACATTAAATGTTCTCATTCCTCACAGAATATACTGTAAAATTTAGTTGTTTTATCTCACAACTGCCGCTCGGCCATACTTGTGTGAATTCGGCATAAAGTAAACCTGTAGTGTCGCGTGTCTAAACGTATGGCCGAGTGGTAGTCGTGAAATAAAAACGCTTTAGGCGCATGGCAAATAGGAAGCGGTGCAGTGCCGGTGCGTCGCCGGTGCGTCGTTTTTGTATATTCGTCGTATTTGAAGTTTAAATGAAGCTGCGCTGCGCAGACGTAAATTACATACAAAATCGGCGCACCGGCAACGAACCGGCACCGCACCGCTTCCTAAATGCCATGCCCCTTAGTTACCTTAACTTGCCTTAACCTGTTCTCATTCCTTTTAGAAGGTACAGTTACTGCAAGGAGCGCACGTAAGCGAGAATAAATCGCAGTGACAACCCACAGATTGGGTGTTTTTTTTTTTTTGCTCCGAGGAATTTAAATGCCCGACTAACCTGTTGAAGTTGACGTTTTCATTTACTCGCAGACTGCTCTGCTTCAGTTTCAATGTATTTTATTCGACCTCTAGTCTTTTTCTATGTTTTTATTTAAAGGAAATTTCGAGCAGTTTTATTTGGAGTTAAATCGTTTTTGAATGTGGTGCTTAGGTTGGTTAGGACAGTTACCAATATGGTAAGGATGACAAAAAATGGAACTAGGTTATTTAACATTATTTCTATTTTTGGCATTATTAAGAAAATTTGATTTAGAGTTACATTTATAGGACTTCTTAAACTTTCTCTAAAACTAAATAATAGTGATTTCTCCAAAGAACAAATAGCCGGAGCACAAACTTTTAATTGAAAAGTGCAACTGGAAAGGAGTTCTTTACAACTGCAAGTACGCTTGTCTTTTAAGTTCCTTCCAGTGAAGTTAATTAAGTCGATCTTTTTTTTTTAATTGCTCAGTAATCAAACTTTTTGCTGTTAGTACTAGAGAATTTTGACTACTATACTGTACTATAAAATTTTGTTCAGTTATTAACCTAAGGGTCTAAGTCTAACCTACGGTTTAACAACTAGTTTAATCATAAAAAATAGAAACATGTAGATTGGGCTGAACTTTTTGACAATTCGAAATCTTTCGATTACAATTATTTAGATACCGAGTTGCGGAAACTAGCCCGTCATACTATACCAGGGGTCTTCAACCCGCGGCCCGCGGGCCGCATGCGGCCCGTGGCGCCTTTGCTTGCGGCCCGGCGGGTCAGGTGGCAAAACTTTTAATCAACTAATTTTATTTTTATTCATTTGAATTTTTGAAATAAAACTTTCAGATTAGTCTAGTTAGTATACCTTACCTTCTCTCTTACTTTTTTTGTATCGATATCGTTAATAGTAATAAAATGATTTCATTCTACACTTCTACAAATATTATAAAATTCGATAGTTAGGATGTTTGTTGGATGGATCGGAATGAAACTTGGCACACATATTGGTTTGGTTCTAGAATTGAAAATATGCTACCTTTTACCGCGGAAAAACCTTCGTTTCCACGGGAAAACTCATTTAACACGGGTGGAAAGCTAGTAGTTATTAAAACAATAATACGCGCACAGTACTTACCCTGCGTGAGGCAAGACGCGGGCGCACCTCCCCCGAAATTAGTTTTTATGTATATTTGTTGGTAACATGTAATTTCAAATTTTGAATTGAAAGTATTGTGGTATAATATAATTTTTAAATAATTATAAATATTTTTAATGGTAAATAATTTTTTTTCTTAAATTGCGGCCCGCCAAAAAAAATTTTAAGGAAATTTGGCCCGTGGGGTCAAAAAGGTTGAAGACCACTGGTTTAACTTGTTACAACGACAATGAAATCACAAAGACAGCGACGGTTTAACAGTTCCTCCGAAGCACGGAATTGCAGCCAGTATTGTCCTAACCGAACTGGGGGGAAATCTCAAAAAGTAATGAATATTGACAAACATCAACTTTGTGTTCCTCCCTTAGGAATGAACCCATGACCGACATATTTAGAGTCCATGGCTCAGACCACTAGACTACGCAGTATTGTACAGCAGTTTCGCATTTTTCTTCCATTTCTCTTTGGGGATCCAATACACAAAAGATTGTGCGCTTTGTTTGCGCTTTTCGTTCGATTGCAATCAAATCAGGCGTTGTTCGGAAACTAGTGAGTATTTGCTTTGTTGCTTGCTGATTAATATTCGGCGTCATAATTCTTTTGCTACGAACAGTAAAGAAGAGTACGTGTATGTGCTCTTCTTTTTTCTGCCATTGTTATTGCACTAGGATGAATTTAATAGAATTCTCCATCTCTAAAAGCCAGAAAGCAATCCATTGTAATTGCATACAACTTGTCCGTCTCTACAACAATACAACATCTGTATACAAAATTTTTAGTTGTGGCAACGTACCTTACTGTTTGTTTAAGCTGCCCCAGGTATGGGCGTGTTTTGATTAAATGTCAAGGAATTTATTGATATTGAACCCTTACAGTGCAGGCTCAACTCGCTCTTGGCCGTTCTCTTTTTTTTTTTTTGCAACATAACAATAGCCAGCTTTGGCGCATTTCTTCGCGTCCCTGTTCCTATTGTGGTGCTAATTACGCGTACTTTCCTTTGTGATTTCAGCACTAATTGTGCTTTAAGTACATACTAGGTTTTACTTTGTACTAGTGCTGGGAAATACCTGTGATTTCGCTTCAGTGAAAGCAAATAAGTATTATATTTTTAACTGGATGTTGACGTAGACAGGTGACTGACTACCTTTTTTTTTTAAATAATGTTATTCTGGCCTAGATAGAAGTGATAAGTAAACAAAATATACCGGCTGGAAGTAAAAGTACCTAAAAGTAGTATATTGGACTGGATTTACAGCAATTTAAAGTAAAAGAGAGTAAATCTATGAAAATAATTTGATTTATGTTATTCTAATAAATATACTGTTAAATACCCTCTCTTACTTTGTTTTTAAATACGTAGTCTATTCTGGTATCGTTTCGCATCACTATTTCATGCACAAACATGTACGACGTACATATTACTTACCTTATTAAAGGCTTGCTACATATTAGTAGTTTTTTTTTCATATTAAAGCATTGTTTTCGTAATGAATGTGCATTTTACTTGCAATGAGGTGATTCAGTGCATGTTCTCTTCTTTTTTCCCTGTTTTATTGTAAATATAAAGAGTACATTAAAATAAAATAAATATTATGCTCTCATTTTTTTTTATCAAAGGATGAACCTACGTATGTTGTACTTACATATTTTATATTCGTCCTGGTATTTTTAATGAATACCTACAAACGGATTCTTAGCAAATATTTTCAGAATTACCTACAATGCAGAAAAATCATTTAATAAACAACAACAACAACAATGCAGGACTGTAGGGCTCGTATTTATAAAGCGATCTCAAGATTGAGAGCAATATTAAGTATAAATTTGACAGACCGTTTTGCACTGAAATGACATTTCTGATACAAACTCAAACTCGCTGTCACTCTTGAGAGCTAATTATAAATACGGGCCTAAGTACACTATCTTATTCACTTCTGTGACAACCATCAATTGGTCCCGAGGGATAGGTATGTACTCCAATGATAAGGCGATGCGATAGTTTCACTGATTCTGTCACTACAAATTTAACAATTTCATGTAAAATATTTTGTAAAATGTTGCGGAAAAAAAAACATTGCAGCTCTACCTAGTCCGTGAGATACCTATTCCGATGCTAATATAGTAAGAAATTTTATTTTCAACCATAAGCAAGCACAAAAATATTATAAAAAAATACTAAGGCCCGTATTTATAATCAGCTCTCAAGAGTGACAGCGAGTTTGAGTTCGTATCAGAAATGTCATTTCAGTACAAAACGACCTGTCAAATCCATACTTAATATTGCTCTCAATCTTGAGATCGCTTTATAAATACGAGCCTAACTATACGATTGAAAACAAACTAGTAGTTGGAAAATGAAAACTGTTTACAAAGTCAAATCCTCAATCAGTGGAGTGGTTTTGATGTCGGAGTGACTGGTGAATAAAATATGTCGGCTTTTAGCCGTGCCAGCCCTACGACGTGTCGTTTGTCACTTGAAACACCTCAGGGTTTGTTGATATTGGAAATGTTCAGAGTTATTTTTTTTAGATAGTACGCAAACTGATAGCGGATGCTCACTCAGAAAACAAAAATGAACAACTTTCGCGACAAAAAATGCAATCACCGACCTCTCCACGAAATGGTAATTTTATAGGAGTTAGTAATTTTTTTTTTTAACTATATTTTTTCCTGAAAGTTGTTCAATACCGTGTCTGAGCAACCTCTATCAGTTTGCGTACTGACTAAAAAAACCCTGTATCTAGAAAAATAAACAAAAAAAAGCTTGAGAAATTATAATGCTACTGCTGTTATTATGATAAGCTCTATTCAAAATTGCAAAAAAATATATTAAAATTGTTAAACATCATGCTAGAAAACTACTTTTACTACCTAAAATGCAGCATATTATCATATTTCTTTGATTGGTTTCAATGACCTGTCACATGTTTATTGAACCCAACAATGCAAAGTTAGAGACAGAACATGGTTTATGCGTTTAGCCACAGAAGAAGCATGCTACAGTAAAACCTCTGTATACAAGTGATCGTAACTTGCCTTTCTGTCAAAACCACATTTAAATTCGTTTTGTGCCGGTATCGCGCCAATACACATCAAACTTTAAAATAGTAAAGCGTGAAAGGCTCAATGACCTTTCTGATGAGTGTCGAAGAACACGCAACGCGTCGGTTTTTTGTTGACGTTTGTCTGTTTTAAGATGCGTAAGTACCCGCATGACAGCTGGTTTGCAGTTAAAAAAGTAGGACATACGGTATGAGATGAAATACGGCCGTTTCGTCATTACTGCATCTCTCTTAACCTGTGGTAACCGCCTGTCGATATTCTATCTCCTGTGAGTCAACAATAGCTGATTGGTTTACTCGAGATCGTATCAGGTCGGGTAATGAATAGGGCAAGCAAGTAGAGCTTAGATTAGAATGCACTGGGGTGGATGGATGAGGAAATCATGAATGAGGGAAACCTGATGATCTGTTAAATAAGGTTTAACAAATGTGTAGCAACTGCCCCTGTCAAATTTTGAGGGTTATTCCAGATGGATTGTAGTGACAGGTTGTCAGCCCATCGCCTAAAATACAATACTGCAACCCTCAAATCCCTTAGCTGATTTTTACAGCATGCCCGGGAGGAGATTCAGCTGGCACATTCTGTGTTTTTCTATTACTCCCAGTCCAGCATGGAAGAAACCTCTAAAACCCTCAAATCCCTCAAAATTTGTCAGACGTGGCGGAACTAGCTTTGTGTAGGTCGTTTACGCTCTGCCTACCCCATTAGGGATAAAGGCGGGAATATATGTATGTATGTATGTATGTATGCCTCTGTCGTCTAGTGGTCTTCCGATATAGAGGTCATGGGTTCGATCACAGAAGAGTAAATGGAGCTAGCGCTCGGCAGCGACTTTCTCTAATCAGTGGGTTCGATTCCCATACGGGGGAAACACAAAGTTAATATCTGCTGTCAATTTATCAGTTTGAGAGGTTTTCCACTGTTTTGTTAGTCCTGACAGTCCGTAAAGAAAAAGGATTCAGTTCTTTGGAGGGCACGTCATGCTGTCGGTTCCGGTCGCTGTCTTTGATAGTGGTCGTTACATTAACCATGTCACCGGTCGTTTTTTGACACGAATATCCCACTGGATAAGAAGAACCAAAATGTAGTAGGTACATAAATAACACCCATGAAATGATCAACGTTTTTTTTTGTTAATTGGATTAACAATTACATAAGAAAGTAAGACACAACATGATGATTCATCAGTTGAAATACCATACACTTTTTTTGAGTTATACCTAAAAGCTCTTTCTATGCCAAATCTATACCTACTATTGCTCCCAGTCTTGAAATCACTTTATAAATACAAGCCTTAAAGGCAACTCTATTCGCGTGAGGGATTAATATTTCCTCACCAAAAGCCGACTGCATTTGTGGCTTGTGCTATCGTTGCAGTGAACCGATAAACTTCAACAATTAACTTCACCGCACCAGATTAAAGTTCGCAGGTTGCTTTAGCTAGTTCATAACTTGCGGCGAGTTTTGATCTTTTTGCCGTTTGAGATATTATATTTCTTGCTGATGTATGAAATTCTTTGACTCAGTAAGATTTAAACAGGAGGAGACAATTTGTTAATCAGACAGAAATTGCGCTAGACTGAGAGTGAAAAGAAACACAAATGTTCCAGCTGCTGTCAAATTTCAAAATATAATTATAATTAATTTAATTATCCAACTTAACATATTACACACAAATCAGTAAAAATATTCATGAATGCATTTTTTATATAAATAACATTTATTCACATGTAAAGCTTGTCTGTATGAAAAAATGAAAGAGATAATCTGAGTCATTAGGTTATTGTAAGATAAAATTTACTGTTAAACAAATGAGCAAAATAGCAGAGTAAAAGGATACCAATGTGGCTGATGATGCAAGAATATTGTTTGATGTCTCATATTCTCCATATGCCTGGTAAAACAGGTCCCAGAAAGTCATTCTCCTATGCTCGTATCTCATTCTAGAAGACAACGTCGTATCTATCTCCAAGTAGTAATATGCAGAAGTATTAACTATTGGCTGCCATGAAACTGGTAACAAAGGAGTTGATTCTGGAGTTGGATCACTGAAAAAATATTAAACATAATTTTAAATTATTTGAAATTCAATTTTTTCGTTGATGCATAACAGAAGGTAATTAAAGGAATTGATTAAACGAAACTTTACAATTTATTCTTGTTGCTGATTTTGCAAAGCTTCGCGATAAAGTAAGTTGAACAAGAATCACTCACCGATATTTAGCAAAGTTTGTCCACATCGCAGTCATTCTATCGATAATCAGCTGATCTTCTACGGTAGGATTTGGTAACATGCCCATATCAAACAGGTACCCAAGTTCGTCAGCATGAGCTACACCAGGAACGGTTATATTATTCTTATTCTTCACAAAGTTTCTCGTGCCATCATAAGCAAAGAGATATTGATAAATTTTCTCAGCTCCTGCGTTTAGATAAGGCTCTATACTTCTTATTACACTGTATACAAATGTTGAATCATCCATAAAAGCCGCAATGTGTTGTTTTACGTCATTGTTGATTTCTGCGTCACCCAAATAAAATCGTCGCAGCATATTAGATAGCCGAAGTTGTAGTGTATCATTAAAATTGAAATTATTAGATAGATAGTTCGAGAATACTTGATCAAATCCATTCATGTCTAATTCCTCTCTACCGAACATGCCAAGTAATTCATCAGTATTATAACCAACTATTATAGCCATTCCTTCCGCTTTGGAATGATCAGACTGTAATGGATGTCTTGCTAGGAATCTTTCAACTCCGGCGAATTCTTTTTCTACGCATATTGGGAAGTATACACCAATTTCCGATACAACTTGGACAACATCTAGTACATCAACTGAAGACATTAAAGATACGGCTTCGCTGACGTCATTAGTTTTAAAATTTAATGCATTCGCTAATCGTAGCACCTCACCACTATTATCATGAACAGATACTATATTGTTACTAAATGCTGATCCACTTTGAAATATAGCATTATCAAATAGTTTCTCATTCTCGGAGGCAATGTGCATTCCAATAGACATGGCACCAGCGCTGTTTCCAAACACTGTGACTTGATTAGGATCACCACCAAATGACTCGATATGATTTTGAACCCATCGAAGTCCTGTGACTTGATCTTTTAATCCAGCATTTCCAGGAATTTCAGGTGTATGTAGACACATAAATCCGTATGGTCCAAGGCGGTAGTTAATTGTTACTAATATAACATCTTCTCGGACTAGATATTTTGGGCCTAGCAGATATCTGTCTGCAAAACCAATCGAAAAACCACCTCCGAATATGTATACCATCACCGGTAATACATTTTCTGAGCTCTCTGCATCTGGTACATATACATTCAGCTGTAGACAGTCAAGAGTTCCCACTGCTGTCAAATTAAATTCCTCAACTTGTGGACACCTTGCAGAGTCAGTAAATGCTTCAAAAATTCCGTCAAATGGCCCTTGTGGTATACTTTCCTAAAACATAAGTCAAAAAATGAGCATATTTTTATCAAGCATGTCGATGGATGATATAATATGCGTATGATATTTATTTATGTAAAGAAGATTTGAATTTTTTTATCGGTTAAACGATTTTACTTATTTGTTCAGACTCACCCCGAAAATGTTGTTTTCATCTATTTTAGCAAAAGGTATTCCCAAAAACATAGTGTAATTTCCATCTTCAGCTTTTATGCCTTTAATTGGCCCTAATTTAGTTTCGACTACTAGGTCCTCACTTATAGCTGCTCTCACATGCAATTTTGTGAGAGACAATATTATATAAGAAAAATATAGGAATAACACGTAACGAAACATCTTGGCGACACATTAAAACTAATAATGTTGTTTTGTGATAAATAGTGTTTTGATAAATCAAAATTTATCAAATTTTACCGAAAGCCACTACTAATTTCCTGCAATCTGATCTAGATAATTGGAATGTTGCAGATAATTTATAATACAGTAATATGATTTGGAGGGCTCTTAATAAAGTTGTATAATTGTACCAATGAATTATTAAAATATCGCTTTCAAAAAACTTAAAGGTACCTTAAATAACAATACCTTTTATAAATAATTATTTGCCTAATTTTATTTTGTGTATGGGTCAACTTACAACACTGGAGATAGGATGATAGGCAATCAAAAACCAATCTAGGGCCGACCTGCCCTTTAAACATTTTCCACTGGTTTGTTCTACATGAGAACATCTATTTCTCTTGGTTAGGTGTTTTGGATTTTCTATTGGATTTGTTCCAGGTTCTTTTTTTAATTACCTACTTTACTATAATGATAGTTTCTACCACATAATTTTGACCAAAAGGGCAATGCCTTTATTGGTTGAATTACACATTACCATAATTATGTCCTCAATTTTGGTATTGATGTTTTAGCTGTAAGATGTTAAGGGCTAGATAAAATTTGGTATTTACATTGATAAAACACGGTGTAACTTATCTAGATTTCTCCCAGTTTACAGGACATTCGCTCCTATAAAGTGAAGAAGAGAAAAACGTATAGAAAATTGCTTTTTAATAGCTCTTCGGCGTTCTATCGCCCTCGTCTAACCGACCAATCGGACTTTTTTTTAAAACGTGTTCCAAGCGATTAGATTTTTCATCTACTGTTTTCCCCTTGCACTAGTTTCTGTAACAATAAGAGCAGTATTGATTTTTTATTTTAATTTGATGGTACTTTTAGAATCAGATTTGTCTAGTAAAGTTTAAACTTTTATAGAAAGAATTGAAGTACAATTACAGACTATAAAATAGGACTAGAAATTGTTATGGAAATAATATAGACAACAGAGTACACTGAGAAAAAAAATAGGATACATTGATCAAGGAACTTGTTTGTATACGAGCCTATAAAGTAATATGATAGAAACAATAAAGTTAATATTAAGATCAAGCAGCAGCAGGTCAAGCTTTTGTTTTAATGTAACTAATTTCACCAAATAAAATAATATATTGTTTTCATTTTCGAAGTATGAAATGGTGAACTCATCTTGCTGGCAACTGTACTGCTGCCGTACTGATAAGAGTCCTTATCTCTCGTAATCATCTGGATAACACCTTTAATGCTTATTCTTCATTAGTGGTACCTAAGTAAATCAATTTGTAAAACTATCTTTATCAGCTGCGTGCTAGTAAGTTAGTTGTACAACTTTTTTTAAAATTCTTACTAAGTATGAATAGCCCACAAACTTTTCTCTTTTTATAACCTGAACGGAATTTCATTTCATATAACATCCCCAATTCCTTAGCCTCATGTTGATTAAGATATTATTGGGAGGATAAAATATCACCACCAAAGGATTTGAATTCATAATATAAAGGTCAATATTTTATATTAAACTTCATTGTTACAGATTAAACTACGCTCTAGCCGGGATGCGACCTTGGTGGTGGCACGCATGCAACGTCATACTCCACGCGGCGTGCTGTGCGTTAGTCGCACGCGCGTGCGTCACTGTCGCACGTCTGCAGCGACCTTTTGCTGCTCTGGCGGCTGTGTTGTTCGCAGTTCATCCTGTACATACTGAGGCGGTAAGTAACACTGTATTTTCTTCCAATCTTGATACCTCGCCGGTCTGCGACTCTAATGGTAGCACGCATGCAACCACATTCTCCATACGCGGCATGCTGTGCGTCACAGTCGCACGTCTGTATTGCAAAGCTTTGTGGCAACACACTGCAGCAATCAAAGTGATGTTAGCAGAAGTTGCGCAACATTGCAGGTCATTAACGGCGTTGTTCTATTGTCATCAGTCTGACGATGGGGCGACTGTCGGACTGAATGTCCTATTAAAGTTCTTGCGGCCATGCGATGCGACATTTTCGTCGCACGATCAAATCTTATCGCACCATCATCCAACCGATTACAATTAGGACAGTCCCTTATCTGGAGTGTTTGTGAACGTATCCATACTTATCAAATCTATATCCGAATCCAATCTGATTTAGCCTTCTTAGTAATTGTATGACAGACTGTGCTCCCATCCATATTCGATGGATATGTATTGGATACGGATAAGTGCAAAATTGCCTTTAGAGCGTTTGTGCACTCACCCGTATTAGATTCATATCAGATTTGGCCTTCCTAGTAATTTCATGTATGACAGCTTGTGTACCCATCCATATTAATAAGGATGATTTTGGATACGAATTGGATACGAATCTGTGTACCCATCCATATTAATAAGGATGTTTTTGGATACGAATTGGATACGAATCTAATATGAGATGAGTACACTAAAGGCAGTTGTGCACTTATCCGTATCCAATTCGTATCCAATCCATATTAATTTTTGTTTTATTTGACAGGTCGCAGGAGTAGTAGGGCGAGCGGACGTACTGGCGTGTATATTTTTTCTTTCTTCTTTACTAGTTTATCATAGGTAAGTGAACACATTTTTATTTCAGCTAGAGTAAATGTGGTGTAATATGTAGCTTCACGAAAACTGACAAGGATTGCTAAGTCAACGAAACTGAACAACTTTCACAAATAATTAATTTCAGGAAATAAAAAAAATGTCTTCCCATACAAATTGTCTGATCAAAGTTGTAATTTTGTATGTGGAGGTCAATTTATTGTTCATTTCTTGACAGAAGTTGTTTAGTTTCGTTGACTGAGCTATCCTGTCATTTTTCGTGAAGTTGTCTCTATTATTCACATATTCCTTCCAAGTGAATTACATACACGAATTGCTTACTTGAAATATCACGTTCCGTTTCAAAACAGACGTTCAAAGATGTGAATTCCATTACACGCAGAAGACGAATTTGATCTGGCAAGACAAAGCCACGGCTCTATTACTCACAATGATAAAGCATCTGCAGAAATCGGAGCGCGAAACGTCTTCCGCTGCGGTACCACAACAGTTATATAGGGTGTAAAATAAAGGGGCTAACGTTTGTCTACATTTTTTACCAAGACATGGCAACCATCGATAGAGCTAACCCCGGATGGATAGAGATTTATATAGATCGTATCACTTTATAGTGAATTCATGATAGAGCGAAAAACATCGACAACATTTTTTAATTGACACAGGCAGCAAACACGAGTAGTTAATCATTTTCTTAATAAATTGCAGCTTCATTTGGGTCTGTTTTTTAATATCATGGGCAAAATTGGTCAGTTAAAATTGCACCTCACTTTTAGTTTTATAATATTATAGAGTATAATTTTTCTGCGTTACATAATCTATAGCTGATGAGAAAGTACATATTTAAAACTCTGTCTCAAATACATTGATATCTTGTGATAGCTAAACTGACCCTGCCGAAATATAAATGTTCAGAACCTAAGTACCAAAATTTTTTTTTCTAGACCTTCAACTAACAAGAAGTGTGTATGGCTAAGCATAGTGCTTGGGGCTCTGAGTATGCTGGCCAAAGAGACCGGTGTAACGATCCTTCTTCTAAATCTGGCAATTGACTTCTACAGATGCTGGCCGTTTGTAAAAAGGTAAGGAATTTATACTTTCTTTTAAATTAAGTTTTCTTATGATCCTATTTTCCATTATAGGTGTTTTTGTTCTTTGCAATTATAAATCTCGTTTAAACTAAAATGACGCACCCATCACAACATTTTACACATTTTAGGGCGCGTCATCTTAGATTTAGGCGAGGAGAAAAGGTCTACGCAACACGAAATACGTCACAGAAAAGTGACATGAATTTCTCACGAAAACCACGTAATATTTTAGAAATCATACGATCATCTTAAAACTGAGTTAGATCTTTGAATAGTTGTGATTTTTTATCTGTCGTATACCTACTAACAAAATCATTTTACAAAGCAAATCGTGAAATTTCACTTAAAAACAAAATTGTTCAAACCAAAGTAACAACCAATGAACCTTTCACTCCAGCTTAGTAATGTAATTTATTCCCTTTGAGTTCGAGTTTTGATAGAATTTATAACATCATTAATGTTGAATGAAGATTTAAAAGATAAAGGGTTGTGTACATTGATTAGCCTTGATTGTGTAATCCATCATTTCGTTTCAATAGGGATCCATTTTGAGTAATTTTATTATTCATGAATAGGGCAGCTATTAAATTCGTATCTACCGTCTTATCAAATTTACTTTATCGGTTATTAATTATAGAAAAAACAACGATCATGAAATTACATACAAACAACTTTATAGGAATCATGCTATAGTAAAATATTTTTTTCTTTACAATTAATTGTTTTATAATACCTCTACCGTGGTAATCAAACTGGAAGACACCCAATGGAATGAGGTTGTTGCTATCTTGAAATATATCACCGATTTGAGACGCAAAAAAAGTCCAGTTGGTTTCACAATAATAATAAATGTCTTACAAAAATGTGTGAAGAAATGTTATTTTGCTATTAATAAAAGTAAAATTTGAAACGTTGACAGTTTATATGAGTTTGCATAAATTATTTTTTTTTACAGATCAATATGTTCGCTGAAGATCGAGAAGAAGTGCACCGGCTTATCAATAAGAACTATCAAAGTTCTGGTATCCTTGGCTCTGCTTGTGAGCTTGAGGTTGGCTCTCTTACAAGGAACTTGGCCATCTTTCTCGCCACAGGATAATCCAGCTGCGTTCCATCCCAGCTTTTTTGTAAGGTATGTAGATCTATTTGTCTTGTTATCTTATTTCTACAATAAAAGTTGTAATAATAAATGCCAGTACAAAGCTACGTACTCGTACAATTTAAAGATTTGATTTGTGATTTCAGTAAGTTAAATAAAAACATAAAATTAACAGTAAAAAAAACTTCTTTTACTAATATGCTTTTTTGGGTTTTGGGTCGGTTTGATATTTCAATACTTATAACTCTGCAGGCACCAGAAAGTCAGTTTAGAGTTCTTATGTTTTTAATTTACATGCACTTAAATATCAAATAATGTAATCTTGTCACCAGATTGCGAACATTCTGCTACCTGGCAGCCTTCAACTGGTGGTTACTGCTGTGCCCATGGACCTTGAGCCACGATTGGCAGATGGGATCTGTTCCTCTGGTTACCAGTGGATGGGATCCTCGGAATCTCCTCACTTGTGCAGCTTTTGGAGCTCTGCTGCTACTGTGCTACCGATGCATCGCTGATTTAGAGGTGAGACAGAATATAAGTAAGGACTTACTCTGTGGTCTATGTCTTCAAAGATCGCAATGTCTAGATCGCTTTAGTCCTGCAGGGGAAACACACAGTTTTGGATGTTGGTTTCTAATTCTTTTTTACATTTGATAAAGTTATCTTTGGTTCCTCAGGTTCAAAGACACACGCCAGCCGTCATAGGAATATTGCTGTTGGTGATTCCGTTTGTGCCTGCCAGCAATCTGATGGTGACCGTGGGGTTTGTCATTGCAGAAAGAGTGCTTTACATCCCAAGGTAAGTATTAGCATTATCTGCCTTTCCAGACTAATTTCTCATGATGACTTAACTATCTTGTGTGCAGTACAAAGAGTGAAGTTTGCAGCTCATGAGATAATGCGACTACATAAAGTTATGACTTGGCATTCATGTTAGCTTTGCTGGTCATTTCCCTGATGGGTGTTGCACAAAATTATGCGGTCACAGTTTATATACTATTAATAATTACTGATGAGTGGAAGTGTTTCTGTTTAACCAGCAAGAATCATAACCAATTTCACGTTTTCCATTTGGCCTTAAAACTGCACCTTTTATTTTCTTTTCTGCATCGAACATTAAATCTATGATTTTTTTACAACAGTGTTGGAAGTGTGATCATAACAGCGTACGGAGTACAGCTGATGTGGTCCCGACCTGGTACAAAGGCATTCTTAGTGGTGGGGCTTGCTGTGCTTGCGGCTAGTGGAGTAGTCAAGACGCATAGGCGGAATGCTGACTGGAGGGATCGAGCGACATTGCTAAGGTACGTACCTACCAGTTACATAGTACATGGTTTTGGCTTTAGTTTGGACCGGTGGTAATTTTTATAGCAAAGTATTGTAAAGATGTATTGGCGCATAACAGATAGGGAAAATTGACTGATACCCACTGCTTTTCGAGTTTCAATGTTTCTTAAAATATTTGTAACAAGTGACAGAAACTAATTTAACCAATGAAATACTTTTTAATTTAGCTGTTTTGAGAGCCCTGTATTATCAAAACCTTTTAACTCAAGAAAGTGAACAAACTACCATAAAAAATTTCAATTCTATTTTTATCTCAATTCAGCTAGATACATGACTGCCTAGAAAACAAAACTTTACTCTTGCACCGAACTTCAAACTCTATTATTTCAACTCGAAACTTCAACCTAACATCCATTTACGCGCAAGTCTAGCACTCTATCAAAGCGAGCTAAGAAAATGCGTTAAACATCTCGACATAAAACACATTCACAACTCCGTCTTCTCTTTACGGTCGCCACATTCGCGTAAATTACCCCTAAATGTGTTTTGTTGTTTCAGAGCGGATTTAGTGACTTTGCCGCAAAACGCTAAACTGCACTACAACTTTGCAAACTTCCTGCGGGAGACGGAACAGCAGGATAACGCTATCAAGCATTACAAAGAAGCTCTCAGGTGAGAAAGCGTTCGCCTTTACGAGAGAGATAAGGGCTCTGGAACTTAAGACTCGTGTTGGCTCGTGTGCATAGTTAAGCTTTACTTCTGAAATGTATAAAGTTACCGTTAATAATTAACTTGTAGCTTAATAGATTCTCTAAGTAAATTTTGCTTTAACGTAATTGTTCTTTGATATTAGCAATCTTAGTGAAAGATAGGTACTTATTTAATGTTATAGAAATAAAAATAGACTTTTCTCTTTCTCTCATGACGTTCCCGGACTTTATAAATGAGAATAACTTTTGTAAATCAAATATGTATGATACATAACGTAAAAGATTCATATCGCTGTGTACCTATGTTTTTTTTACGTTTTAACCTATGCTACTTCCAGAAGTCTTTTATTTTCATAAAATCGGTACAGCTTTAGAAACTTCGATTTAGTAGGAATAATAGTTCCGGTGAAGGACAATCCAACACAGACCTGCTTCTAACCTCTTCGCCATTACCATAACTAGTTTATACCTCACATCCGCAGGTTGTGGTCGGCGTATGCAAGTGCCCATAACAACGTAGGCAATTTACTTAAGCTGTTTTGCGAAAGTTGTTCAGTTTAATGAACTCAATACAGCCTTAGAATCTCCAGTACAGTGGTTCTGCTGAAAAATACATACTCCCTTACAGCCCATATAACACAGTCCTGTCTCTTTACCATACCATAACTAGTTTATACCCTTCATCCGCAGGTTGTGGCCGGCGTATGCAAGTGCCCACAACAACGTAGGCACTTTAGTGTCAGGCATGGAGAACGCCGAGCACCATTTCCTGCAGGCCATCAAATTCAACAAGTATCACGTCAACGCGCACTATAATCTTGGGAAACTTTACAAGTTAGTTTAATATACTAGTAGTTGGAATACTTTGTATTGTTCGTTTCGTTACATAAAAATGTTGTAGTCATCGTTAGTAATGTTGCAGTCCTAATTTGATTCATTTTTGTAATGGTTCAATAGAAAAACTTCTCCTCTAATGGTTCAGAAATGTTATATGATTTCTTATCGGTCCTAATTTATTTCATCTCAATAGCTATGGAACATTTTTCTTATATGATTTTTTCATAAAAATCATAATGGAACGAAGGAGAAAATAGCGTGGGATTATTTCATCTTTATTTCGAATTTTATTAATAACTCTTATTTTGCTGTCTAATTCTATACAGGGTGTAATGGACAGCTTTCCGCAATCCAATAGGGGTTGCTCAGTCAATGAAATTGAACAACTTTTTTCAGGAAACGAAATAAAAATTGGAGAAGCAATTATTCATTTTAATGACCATCTCGATCGCACCACTTGCATAGGGAAGTATTATTTTTCCATTTCCTGAAAGAATTCCCTGGTGCAATGTTCAGTTTATTTGTTGACTGAACAACAACACTTATCAGTTTGCGGGAAGTTGTCTCTTACACCCCATAGGTACTATTATCTAATTTAAAAAAAATGTCATAATAGAAAACGTCAACAGATTCTTACCAAATTATCTGACCTGCAGGAAAAACGGGCGAACGGATCAAGCAGTGAGAATGCTGGAAAAATGCGTGTGGCTGCAGCCGCGATTTATCCAGGCCGTGGTCGAGCTGCTAAGCCTCAGACCAGAGTCAGAGAAACAGCCTTTGCTGAAGAGACTGATAGAACTAGAACCCCATAACTGGGAGCACCATGTGTTGTATGGCGACTGGTTCAAGGCAAAAGGTAGGTTCTTTTCTTGTCATAGTTATGTTTAACTTTGACTGAATGGACTAACATGTTCACTTTAATGTAATGGAATAATTTGTGCTTGCTCCAAATAAAGTTATCTCGAAATTGATTAAATTGATTAGTTTTGCAAACAAAGATTAAGAGATTCCTTTTGAGGATCTCTCGCTCTAATGATGAGGCTCTTCATTGAACCTCTCCTCTTTTGCGGTCACAGTGATTTTATTGAAAACTTTCACAATGCTCAGGACTAAGGTGTGGCTTTTCTATTTGAGAAGAACAAATTAAAACAATTTCTGCCTCTTGACAATTGTATCTTACTCTCACCACGTTAAGACAGAGCCCAGGATTTTTTTGTAACAGTGGTGCACCCCTGGTCTGAACGAGTTAAAAACTGTTACAGCAAACACCAACACCGGTTTTACAAACCTGCCTTATTTTTTAGGGTTCCCGAAGCTAGCCTCGAAATTCTATTTGGAAGCAACGCGACTGAGCTTCAAGATTCGAAGTATAGAGAAGCCAGTCAGAGTGGATCTGTTCTCGTTCCGATCAACCGCTCTCGCGTATCGGGCGCTGGGACAGAGGTCGAGAACTTTGCAGTTGTTAACAAGGTACGTATGTTTGTAAGAACAATGCAGGAGTACAAACTCATATTTGATGAATTAAAAAAACTACGTTATGCGAAATGGTGATAAAAATACATATGCGCTCTGCTTCTTTTAAAGCGCATTCTCCAAAATTCATGAGATTTAGCGCATATCCCATTTAGGCAAGTAGTGGCCTAATAAACATTAACTTTGTAAGGAAAATATTCACTCTATTTTATTTTTTCACTCTATTCTATTTTATTTTTTATTTTTGAGAATTTGAGAAATCTTGTGAGAGAATAATTAACATATCTTGGGACTTTCAGGAATGTCTTTCGTAACGTAGATATTACAAAGGTAGAAAGTAGATTATTTTATTTAGATATTTATTTTTTTAATTGTCTCTAGGTGGCACACTTGGAGGCGTGGTTGGCCAAGTGCGGCTGCGACACACCTGTATCTTAGAGACTGGAGACTGAAGATGGAGCTAGAAGGAAGAGTCCAAATTTATTCTAAAGCGGTCAATCCTGCGGTAAGTTAACATTCTTTCCTTTCTTCACCAAAGTTCTTTATATTTCAAATATAAAAGATTATGATTATATTCAACTTATCCTGAATGACAGTAAATTGGACGACAATCTATATTATTATCAAATACTACCTTGGATCCAATGCCAATATTAAGCATGTATCAAACTGTCTGCTATGACTTATTGACATTATATTGTGATGTAATAATTTATTTGGGTAAAAAAAAAACAAGATAGTTGGCTCTTATTATTTCATCTGTTAAATAAAAACACAGCATTCTTTGAGACCATGATAATATTTATGATATCGGATATGTCTTTGATTCATAAAGATTTGTTTATCAACAGAAATCAACCACGTGTTTCGACCACTCTCAACTAGTAGTAGAAAGTAAGAAAGAAGATGTGACGTCAACTTTAGAAGAACCAACGTACAAAAACAAACATTTAGTGCATAAAAATGTGAACAAAGAAATCATTAGTGCAAAAAGTGACAATAGTGAAACAAGTGAATGTGACTGCAAAAAGTGCGGGACCAAAAAACGTGATCTGTCGATATCGACACAAATAAAAACAACTCACAACAAATCAGAAATAGGACTGAAAGAAAAAAAGTGCAATTTGAGGAGAAAAGAGAAGACGGTCAAAAACGCCAACGTTATTCCGAACTTAGCGGATCCGTTAGAACACATCCTTATGAAGACTTTTTAGTTTAAGACAGCTTATGGTTTTGGCAAGATAATATAAAAAGGTTTTGGTACATCCTTATTACGTTTTCTTTTATAAATAAAATCACATTACTTTTGTGCCTTTTAAAAGCATAAAAATATTTTTTCTTATATTTCTTGGAAATGATCTGACTTCTGGGATGTGTCATGTTTTTTTTATTTCATTTTAATACATATTGAACACAAGGACAAGTCTAAACAACAAATAAAATAGGTTGTGACAAGAACTAACTACAATTGTTGTTGTCATAGAAGGATAATTTCGGTGTTAAAATAAATTATTATTATTTTGCCAAACCAAGTGTGATACCTACATTGAGATTGTGAACGCTAAAGATGTAAAAAAAAAAACACATTTTGTGACCTTTGACAAGTATTTAAGTCATATTTTTTTTATTTAAAGACGCTAGTCGTAAACTGACAATATCGCAAGAATAAAATAAATTGTATAAAAACGCTCAAAAAAATACTATCTACAACAAAAAAAAAGTAATAATAAACCAGAATCAAAGTATAGTTATGATGAGTTAACTTAATCATACGGTCATAATGAGTGTATAATGATTTTAAGTAAAGTGCATACTCTACGCATTTATTTGTATTTCATAATAATTTACCGTTGTTTTTATTATTGTTTGTTTTAGAATCTTAACATCATACGTACGGCAGTTATCTGGTTTATTATTAGAAGAAGATCATTTTAAATCAAGTGCAAATATTTAAGGCGATGATCAAATAAATCCCAAGAAACTATTGCATGATTTTTTTTATACGCTAGTTTTCTAGATAACATAGATTGTAAAATATAAAAAAAAACTACAGTTGTGGGCCGTGACTGGTGGAAGATTTACCGTTGTGCTTGTGTGCGTGTAGTGTAATAAGGCCTAAATAATAACATAAGGCCTGCATTCTAGTTACGTGGTGGGGGGTTACTCGAAGCGTGTTCACAAAAGAGTTTATATTTTTTGTTGAAAAATTAACATAAAAACTACCGTACATTTTTATTTTAAACATACATAGGTACTTACATACCCTTAAAATATTTGAACTTGATTTAAAATGACCTCATATATATTGGAAATAAAATAAAAACTCTGAACTCGATGAAACTAGATAGTAAACTAATTTTAACGATTTGTAGAAAAAGAAAGCTATATTTTTGTCTAAAACTAGGGGGTTTTATAGAATGAGCACAATGTTTTTACCGCTAGACTTAGATATATTTTTGGCTAAGATATGTGCCATTGTAGTTTGTAATAAAAGCTTGGCCTCCCAATAGTAAATTGGTCTGCTTCATGTGTTGAACAAAATCTTGGACAAATAAACCCGGGTAAATAAATATTACTACTTTTGCATCATAGTGGAATAAAAAAATGTACTTTTTCATACTGAAAATTTCCTATTTTCTATAATAATTTTTGTTTTAAACTTAATTCTTAAAAAAAATTGTGATGATTTTTTAATTCAAAGTCGTAAATATTTTTTATTTACCTATATTAATTTTGTTTGTGATAGTTTAAGAAAATTCAATCATTTTAAGAAAATTCGGTTTGTGTCAAATATTTTTACAATATCCCTCAGTAAAAACATACTCAGAAAATATCATAATGTTTGTTTAAAATGGAAAACAGTTTGGCTATTTGATATAAGATGTACATAGAATATTTTTTAAGATTAGTAATAAAGGCACAAGACAATGCTTTGAATGTACTGAAATAAAAGATTTGGAGTACGAATTGTATTTTTATTTAATTATATTTTCAAAGCAGTAAGAATTTGAACGCAACGCTATAAATGAATCCGTAGCTATAATTGTAGCAATAGTACTACGATAACTACTACGGCGTAGCAAATACCTAAACAACTTACACACCAGAAGTAATTGCAACTTAGAGTTTCTAAAACAATCTAATAAATTAATAAAAAATCTATTAAAAAAAGGTTTATCATTTTGAAAAAAAAAAAAATCATTTCAATTCCAAATTCAAAACACAGGCATGGGCTATAACATTTATCCCATCAGACAAGATCCTATTTCTTGCAACAAGAATGATTATACCATTAGGGCGCCGGTGTACGTACACGGTTACTGAATGAAGAAAAGTAAGCATATTAAATTGTACAATTTGCCGAGTTACACAAAAGGACCACTAGATGGAACTAAATCGTCGACTGCACGCTACAAGACTACTACAAGTAAGGATAGAGCGGGGAAATTAACGAAAAGGGGAGGTATTTTTAAAACTAGAGAACAGGTTTGACTTGTCACCTTGTTAGGTAAGTATACTATTCAGTAATGTCGCTACATCCACAGTTAAGGCTCGTATTTATATAGCGATCTCAAGATTGAGAGCAATATTGAGTGCGGATTTGACAGGTAATTTTGTACTGGAATGACATTTCTGATACGAACTCAAACTCGCTGTCACTCTTGAGAGCTGATTATAAATACGGGCCTAAGATAATGAGAGGTAAATTGTTTTGGACGAGTTAGTTTGGACTAAAGTAGTGCATTTGTTGAAGCACAGAACTGTGTTTGAAGGTTGCAGGTTTAAATCCTGCGCTACAATCTTTCAAAATGCACATTCATCATTATTTAAAAAAAATAAACATAGAGAGAGAATAAAATACTCAAAAATATTATTTATGCCAATCAAAGTAATAATCTTGAGCTCGAATAAAAATCTGATCTCGGATTAAACTCTGAAATGTAATTTTATTACAAAACTGTCTGTCAAATTCATACTTAAGTAATCACGCATAAGTCTGGAGTTGGAATTCTTAAAAAAAAATTTAGTTAGGTATGTACTTTTATGAAATTTAATTTACTTAATACTTCGTACAAACAAGATTATAATAAGTTCATATGCCTTACGCATTATCATTAAATTATGATGTACCTACTTAGAAAATTATATTTCTTTACCGTCACGTGAAATGTAGTAATCATCAAAACGAAAAAAAATTTGTAAGATAATATTTTCGACGTAGATATAGAAACATGTCAGTCAGACCAAAATAGTTCATTACGGGGTTAGAAAAAACCATGAAATTTTAATAAATTGATTTAAAAAATCGTAAATTCAAATATTTTATTTAAAAAAAAAATTACGATATATATAAAAAAAGCTTAAAATGAGGATGCTTCAAAAATGAGCCCCATTAAAATGAGACCGTTGCATGCTTTGAGTCCATAAACAGAACCCGGGGGCGCCACTGTCTTCGGTACCGTATAAGCGGATACCATTTATTAAAATAATATCCGTTTTAAATACCCATTTGAAAATTGTTCAGTCAGGTTATCATAAAAAAAGCGGTTTTATTATTACTTCCATGCTAGACTAGGCTAGCTGTAAATAAATAAGTAGTCTATACTAATATTATATAAAGAGGAAAGATTTGTATTTTTGTATGTGTGTGTATGTTTGTAACGAATAAACTCAAAAACTACTGAACCGATTTCAAAAATTCTTTCAGTATTAGAAAGCTACGTTCAACCTGAGTAACATAGGCATATTAGAAAAAATTAATAACATATTTTTTTATAGTTATCTTTTTGTTTTTCTTTGAAAAACTGGTCTTGTCAGATTATCCAGATAAGCATTATAATTTTCAAAAATCACGAATAGAACGTAAATATTAAACTTAATCAGGTCTCATATGTTTTGAAATGTGCAATTGTATTTGTAGTTTAGTTTGTGTGTGTAACAATGTAGAGGGGAATAAAAAAAACATGACACATCCCAGAAGTCAGATCATTTCCAAGAAATATAAGAAAAAATATTTTTATGCTTTTAAAAGGCACAAAAGTAATGTGATTTTATTTATAAAAGAAAACGTAATAAGGTAGACTAGGGTTAGTGTGGGATCTAATCTAGCATCACATTCCGATCAATACATTTAATAGTTAGTTACTTAGAAATCATGGTTTATATTAATTCAAATAAATACATATTTTTAATAAATTCAAGAAAAATAAAGGTGGAATACCTTGGTATTGCCCACGTGCTTGATTTTAATTAGATTGTTAGGTACTGGTATCCCGGCAGTCTACTCGTGATCATGGTGCGCGTACTCACTCTGAAATATCGAGGAAACAATTATATCACAATCTAATTTTTGTAGTGTACAACCGCGAATATCTCAAAACTTATATTGCTTGATTTGATTTTTTTTTTTGTTATGCTTCGGTGTAACAGTCGTCAGTCGTCAGCGGGGCAAGCGCGCACAAGATAATTTGATTACGTATGCATTAAGTGCATTTCCATTCCCCCGTCGAGAACCTGAGATCTCTTTTAAATCCAGCGATGGCTCCTATCTGCTGGTACCTACGCGGGGGCTATTAGTGATGTGACGAGTGGAAACTGATCCAGATTTTTCTTTAGTTTCGATGGAAAATAATCTTCCTTCAACACCCTCTTTGCGATAGTTTCGTCTCAATTAGGTATGAGATAGACGCTGGGTATTTTACTTGGAGGAGTAAATTACAAAGATATTATAGTAATTTACTCTGTTTATGTCATATGGATATCCATTTCCGCGTGGAAAACCTGAGATCTCTTTTAAATCCAGCGATGTGGCTCCTATCTGGTACATATTACCTCCGCGGGGACTATTAGTGATGTGACAAGTAGGAATTGAAGCAGATTTTAAAAACTTACTTATATACTTAAATTTAGATGAAAAATATTTATGATTAAGTATATTATATTTTGTAAATACCTACATTTATATTTTATCCTTATGGTCGTTGCTTAACCCTAAATCCTAACGTAGTCACCGCTATCATATCAAACTCAATGTATCAAAAATGGACATGATTATAGAAGTTTTTATATTCTTATTTCAAAAGCTGTTGCACTTCTTAAACATCGAAAGCAACCTTTAACACCACTATTGCAGCACTATTCTTTATCTGTGTCTCAGTACCTGTGTGGTATCTATAATGCTCGTTTACGTTAGTATCTTTCGATAGTGTGACTACATTTTCTTGTATCGGACATTGAACTGTACTTAAGTAAATAGTCTAGTAATATCTGAGCTATTAAAGCTCAACAAATAAATATTTTTATAAATCTATGATTTCTGGTTTTTAGATTTTTAGAATAGGTACTTACTACTTAGACAGAAAATTGCGTAAGAGGTTTGTTGCAAATCAGGCGGCCCTTTGCGGTTCCTTCCGCTTTGTTGGGATCGTTCAGAGACAACCCTGTGTTGCCGATGCCCGGGGTGAACCCCTAGGAGGAACCTATCCCACCCCAAACTACCTATACAATATCTACAAACTAAGCCTACAAATTAACTTTATCACTCACTTGCAAATAAGTAGGTATCTACCGAATAATGTCAACCCTAACTGTTCTTATTTTAAAATTGAATATTGTTCAATTGTTCTTTCCAACGCTTTCCGCTTTATAACACGTGAGTTTGAAACACTGGCGTGCGTTTAACGATTCCAAAACTCGGCGTGATTTACGCGAAACAAAACAAAGTTTATGCTCTTTAGCAGTTTTTATTTGCTCCACATTTGTGAGCTAAACGCCCCGAAATTTATCGCCCCGACGCCCCTCCGAGAAAAACTTCACGCACCTACAACGTTTACAAAGAACGATTGAATAAGTTCGCGAATCAGATTGAATAAAAAACAGGAAAGGCGGGCCTCTGCGAACTACAAGCTGAAGTTGGTTTTTCATACATAATTATGTGTAGGAAGATGCCATACTTAGTTTATAATTTATGAAGCGATCTCAAGATTGAGAGCAGTATTGATTTTGAAACGTCGTTTTGTACTGCAATTACATTTCTGATACGAACTTAAACTCGCTGTCCATATCAAGAGCTGAATATATACGCGCCTATGTTGCAAAAATGACGTATCCAATTTAATGTTAATGTTTTAGTTGTTGGCGCGTGCTTTCGTCCTAGCCTAAAATAGTTTTCTGTCTGTGATCATTCAGCCTAATATTTGGTATAAGAATTAGCTGATAACGTGCGACGTATTATATGACGTATACGTAGGTATATGTAAACACGATCGAGGCATAATTAGTATTTTACTTACCTTACAGTGTTCTCTGCAGAGTTATATCTTCTATTTTATTCGGTCTGAGATTCACACTCAATTTGTACTCTACAAGTTTTCTGTTTGTGATTCAGAAATCTTTGAACTTTGGAATGTACGTACGGGATGTAGTCATAAGCAAATGGTGTTTTGTGATACAATTTTGTGATTTGTGATTAAATTACGACAAACAAATAAACACATTGCTATTTCAAGCACTGCCTTTCATGAAAGTTTCGTATAAAAAGTCAGTTTTTTCAACGAAAAAGTCAGTTTAGTCGACGAAAAAGTGGACGTTGCAGGAATCAGCATAATTTCAGCTGGAATTTGCATTTTTGATTACTAAATCGTAACGAGAGACTGGCAGGTTTTTGAAATCAACTGTCTATTTTGTTTGAATACTCTTTTCACTGGCTACATAGAGTTGTAGAGTCACAAATCCGTCGACAACTCATTCAAATGTAGAAGATACGTACAAATATAAACGACCTATTTGACTATTTTGTTTAAAAGCATTTTTTTACCTGGGTAAAACGGCACAACTCAGTCGACAACTCTTTCAAATAAAGAGTTCATACAATATTTGGCACCCACAGTGGTATTTAATGATTAAAATATAGAAACCGAAAGAATCACGCACATTGATAACAGGCCCAAAAATAGGTGTTTGAAAACGCGTTTGCTCAGATGGTTGAGGTCGTGTCCCTCTCAGTTTCATTGTTCTACATTTTCTTTCATGCTTTATTGACATAAATGCATTTTCAATTTAATATACCTTGGTAGTAGGTATATCAATTTTATGGTCAATAGAGCACATCAAATAACTCTTTTTCTTTGAAACTGGTAGTATTTAATAGTGATAAAATCAAATTTTGATTGAATTGGATAACAAATTAGAAAAATTCCACCAACGTCAATATTTCATGGGCAGGAATCTAACTTACCTTTGCCTATTTTGGTATGTACCTGTGTTTGCTTGAAAATATTCATGTACTTTAAATATTATTATAGATTTCTTGATCGAACTCAAATATTCCTATCAATTTATTTTTCCAAAAACGAATCAGACTCAGTAGCGTGTTTTTTTCTCATCAAACGTCCCAAAAATATTCCTATTTGCGCCCAGTGTATTCTTTTCGATGCTGTTTTTACGGAAAACTTTAGAAAAACTATTTCCAGTGGCGGATCGGGCTGGCATCCTCGCATCCTCGTCATCTGCATCACAAACGCGGGGAATTTTTCCGTGGAGGCGACGAAACCGCAACACACCGAACTGCATACATTTTCATGAAGTTTTGCATTTTTGATGAGCAAAAAAAAGGGCCGGTTTGTGGAAATTGCAGCTTACCCACTTTTTCCTTTGCCCATACCCGCGAAAATTGGCGCGGAATTGAGTATGTTGGAGGTGATATGTGGTGGAGAAGAGAAAAATAGATGATAAATGAAGATGAGGAACGCTTACTGGACTAGTTTTATAGTAGGTAGGCAAGTACCTATTGTGGGAGATTTGGGATGACTACTTGGGTAGTTATCTGAAGTACTGCTTTAGCTTAACAAAATTCTAACATCTCTATACATACGTACATACATACGACCCAAACAAAGGTCAACGACCAAAACAAAGGTCATTCCGCCACGTCTGACAAGTTTTGAGGGTTGTTTAAGATAGATATTCTGTATATTGCTGTAGTGACAAAAAAAAAAGTAATAGATAGGTACCTAGGTATGATTTTATGAAGGTAGAAACTTGTCCACATAAACCCAGTGTTGCTCTATATACTTTGTTGACTGGAAGGTATTTCAGCTATTTCTGTTTGACTCTAAAACGTTGTCATTGTGAAAGTTCTGAACGCCGTAATTCTCGTAGCAAACAACTTTCAGCCTCGTAATTTTCATTCGATTTCTTTCCGAGTTACAGTAACGAGAAACTCGTACAGTCGAAACGTGTACAGGAAACAGAATCAAATTATGTTGCGAATCCAAATCTCTCTTTGTTTCATTACTCTGTCACCGCTGCAATCTGTTTTGTGTGTGTTTATGCTGAGTTTTGCATAATCGCGTCAAATTTTCCCTGTTTAGATATTCAGTACGTATGCGCGGAATAAGCGCGTATGTAGGCCGGTCTTACTGAGGCATTACTGGAATTTGATAACATATTGGTACAATTTGAACAATATTTGATTGTATTTTGTCACAGATAATGCATTGATGTAATCTTTTAATTTTACAGTTTGAATATTACGAACGGGGAACGGGTAAGAAATGATCACGTCATTCATTATTATTTAAAAATATTGTTTGTAAGTATTCATTGTAAGGAATTTGAGAAGAGAATTTTATTTTTCTTATTTTCATGCAAACATATTTTTATTTATTAATAATTTGTCGGAATGAATTTAAATCACGTTCAATTGAAACAACAACATTAAAATATAACATTTTAACCTGTTCCCATAAGTAATTATACTAATTTCTAATTTAGTAACAAAAAAACAGGAAAGAAACCTACGCCTTATCTCCATTTAGTCCGAAAAATTAAGGGTCATATTTATGAAACGATCTCAAGATTGAAAGCAATATTAAGTATGGATTTGATAGGTCGTTTTGTACTAAAATGACATTTCTGATACGAACTCAAACTCGCTGTCACTCTTGAGAGCTGATTATAAATACGGGCCTAAGAGACGAATAAAATTGCCAGCAGGAAAAAGATACAAACAAGTGAAAAATTGTGATTATAATGTACTCTCTGTTTTGTTATTTCAAAAACAAAATGCTGTACTCTGTTATGTACCTACGTGTTTACAATCTTAATTTTGCGAGATGACGTAAACATTTCATACAAAATTTGTTTACAAGGTTAGGTTTAATGAAACAATGTGTTACAGAGAAATGTTACACAGGAATGGTCGTATTCATACAAATTCAGACTCAGATATTTCCTAAATATGTGTACTACGTTTTGCAGGTTCTTTTTGTACAATGAAAAGGAGGCAGAGGCAATGAATAGGTTTTAATTTGATTTTATCGTTTGACAGGTTTTATAAAATAAATTGGAGCTTAATAAAGATGGAATGTCACTGAAATGTGACAATCTGAAAAATACAGTCAGATCAGTTTTATGAAGCATGTTTGTCTTCATTCTGTTTAAAGATCAAAATAAAAATTCATAACTTTGTTTGTTTTTTTTTAATAATAGGTAATTATTATCAATGAAACCATGATACGATGCGGTCTTTTCAAGTTTTCTTTAATTGTTTTTATTTTTATCTTTTTTCTTAAATTCCGTATTCACGGGGAGTGTGAGAGCGCAAAGGCTAATTGCAACGGGCTTGGCTTCTGGCCAGCTCATTCCTGGAATCGGTGATTACGAAGGTATTACAGGTGTGCCCAAGGATTTACAATAGTTTTTGCCATCCCTAGAGACATCTAGGTTATCATTGTATGGACAATAAGATACAAAAGCTAAAACACCATTGCATTTTCTACATTCCATTAATATCACAGAATAAAAATGTGCCAGGCTTAATTTGTTAACAATTTAAAAAGACATTTCATGAGTGATAAAATAAAGGTACATCCACATCCTGTAGTAAGTAGTTAATAAGTTCTACCTACTAACTTTAATTTTATACTACCTAAGCAACGAGGTCTCTCTCCTGTTAAAAACCAATTAGATTTAAGTAGGATAGATTAACTTATATTATTTATTTTAAAGTGTATTTGTTCGTCCTTCTTTGACGTCGTCGCAGCAGAGCTTGCAACAGTGCATAGAGGACTTCAACAGAGCGTTGGAATGGTATTAAGATAGTAAGAGGCTGAAAAGTGAAGCAATTAGGGTACTTTATACCGCAGGAAAATAGCTAATTTTCACGGATAAATTCATTTGACCGCGGGCAGATATTATTATCTAGTTGTTATAAATTTTCAATATGGCCGTCTATTGTATCTAATGTTAATTATTAAATATCCAATTTACATTAATTTGTTTGGGACAGTGGTAAAATAAATTTATTATTAGCTTTCAGTAGATTGGACAATTACTCTACACATCCGATCCAGATCCAGTGCTAATTTTATTGAAATTTACAAACAATATTGTGTATTTGAATGAATACATACATACTTATTTCTCATAACCTCGTACCTACTTACAGCCTCTAAAAAAGCTCCCTACAAAAAATTATAGCTGCTTCAAAATTATTGTAGAGCACCTGAATTTTCAGGTGATCGTTTCCAATAAGAAACTTAGGCGAATTGCCAACTGTGTTGCAATTAGCCCTCCCCGTGCCGTCTGCCGTTCAATACCAAATTACAGAATGGAACGGGAAAAATGCTCCCGTACTTTGTTGGACTTACGACTATGTGCTTGTAATTTGCCACTTTGTAGCCGCAAAAATAATGAAATTGTCTTGATTGTATGATTATAAAGTTTGACTGTCAGTGTGTGTGTAGAGGGGAGCCATGGAACGAACCTTCTAAAGCTAAAAAGCATACGCTCCGTAATGATCGAAGCTATGTAAAAGGGTAAGTTCAGCTTTCTTTGCCACCTGAGTGTCAACGGAATGCCATTGGATTTGAGATATCATGCTTGCGAAGTTCATTGTCGACTTATACGCTCGTATTTATAAAGCGCTCTCAAGATTGAGAGCAATATTTAGTATGGATTTGACAGATCGTTTTGTACTGAAATGACATTTCTGATACGGACACAAACTCGCTGTCACTCTTGAGAGCTGATTATAAATACGGGCCTTAGAGATTGAATAGGCCGTTTCGTTCTAAAATGACATTTCTGATACGTACTCAAATCCGCAGTATCAGTATCGGTAATTATTACTATACGGGCCTCAGTACCCATGGCATATATAAATAAAATATCTCACAAAAGGCGATAAAATTTCTGTATATGTGATTATAATTCATAAGTACAAAAATACCAATATTTTCTTCTAACAAATAACCAAGAAAACACAGTAAAAGAAGTAACTCAACTGATCTTTTATCTCATACATCATTCGGTGTTCTATCCACAAAAAACAAACTAACGAAATACTTTCTAAAACAAACAGTCAAAGGGTGCGAAAAAAGCGGTTACTGACCCATAATAAATTATCTTGTCTTGCCTTACGAGATGGTTACACGAAAACACTCTTAAGAAAACTAAAAATTTTCCCAAAATAGACCTTACTGCTATGAGAAAAAAGATGTTTCTAACCGCACAATGATTATGGCACCTATTTGGCTGTGGCAAAAGATTTCCTCTAGAGTACCCGGTATTGGACCTTCTTGCCTTTTAATAAGAGTTACGAACGAAGTGTAGAGAAGTTATCAGTTTGTTCTACCTAAAGAATGGTCCTCTGGAAACAATTTATGTGTTTGCCTAAGTTGGAACTTTTTGGGTCATTATTTTATTTGGTCGTTTTGATAGTCGACGCGATGTCATCGGGTCCTTTATATTGAATTGTTGGATAAATTATATTTGGCATACAAATAGGATCTCTTATAATTTATTTTTTTATAGTCGTAACAACAAATCCTAGTTTGCTTTAGCGTTATTTAAAACGCTTTTTTATGGATGTTGATATAAGTTTCCTTAAAACCATAAGGTTACGCGAAAATCACATTAAAAATTTACAAGTAATTTTTTTAGTCCTGCTATTTAGGGTCGTATTTGTAAAGCGATCTCAAGATTGAGAGTAATATTAAGTTTTGATTTGACAGGCCGTTTTGTACTAAAATGACAACTCTGATATAAACTCAAACTCGCTGTCACTCTTGAGAGCTGATTATAAATACGGGCCTTAGACACCTATACTCCTTTACTCTCTACGGCTTCCCACTACATATTTTTTAGACAACTTAAGTTTTATTTTTGTTTTAAAGAGGAATGTAGTACTTATTTATTTTGTGAGTATGATTCTAGTTGAGTTTTCAAACTATTGCCACATTCATTAAAAACTTCGTAAATACAGCTGTATGTTACTCGTATTAAAGCCGAGTCTAATAATATTTAGGTAACTGTATTGTTTTAGCCTGTTTTAGCTTTCTCAAACCGTAATAAAAAATGGGAATAAGTACTTATAAGGCAGGCTGTATATAGTTTTTGCATTTGTAGTTTAATACTAAAATAGGTAGTACTTACTTCTTTAAAATCAGTGGCATTATAAGTAAAGTTCAAAACAAAGGTTTAACAAATTGTCACTTATTTGAAAATAATTGAGCAATACTTATGCAGGATAACAATATATTATATAAGTAGTTAGTAACCAAAACATACTGTGCGGACCCAAAATGATGAAATAGGGTAAGTAAATAATGTTAAGAATAGTAACTTCTACATAAGTAACTATATAGATGGTATTTGGATATTTTTAAATTCGGTAACCAGGTAGAAACCACAGACTAAAATGAATTTGTACAGTTGAAGTGTTAGCTGAGCTGAGCTTTAAACTAATGGTCTTTTCATTTAACACTTTTTTTTTTCAAAGTTCTATTTCCCGTTCTCCGGACTTAATTTTTCTTACCAGTTTTATTCAGCTTTCGCTTCTATGCAAGCAATTAAAATATATCGTTGGAAAATATTATGAAGTTAAAAGTAGAGCAAGTTTGTTTAAATATTATTTCATTTAATATAATTTTCCTATATAAATGTTCACAGGTAAAGGTAGGATTTTTTTATGTATGAAATTATGGAGTTACATAAGTACAAGTTTTTTATTTACTGAAATTTCAGAGGTCAATTTGAACAATATTATTGCTATTTTATAAATGTAATTTTAATAAAACTATTTTAACGGGTTTAAGTTTTGTTCTTTAAATATTTACATTAAAAATAAATAAAAATCCATTAAATCAGTTTTATTAAAATGAGTTACAGTTTCATTTGTACAAATCTCAGAAAATCATATTAGGTATCTACCATTTTTATTCGCGTCTGATGTGAGATAGATTTGACAACGAAACGAGCTTACTTAGGGTCGTATTTATAAAGCGATCTCAAGATTGAGAGCAATATTAAGTATGGATTTGACAGGCCGTTTTGTACTGAAATGACATTTCTGATACAAACTCAAACTCGCTGTCACTCTTGAGAGCTGATTATAAATACGGGCCTTAAACCACTTGGCATTTCTGATTCGTGCTTTTGCTATTCCATCCAAGAACGGTTCTCTATTCTATTAATATTTACTGGATAGAGTAGAAGCGACGCCACAGATGGCGCAATAAACGTAAAGTTAAAATAAAGTGAATGGCACGATGGGTTCCGTATAAAATATTCAATTTTAATTTCGGCCATCGCTGCAGCTTCCGAACTGCGGAACCGGAAGTGGGCTAGGCTGCGGTGGAATTTTGGAACTAAAAGCATGAAGATTGTAGAGCCAAGATTAATTAATTTTTGTTTGCATTTTAGTTATGTAGTAGGTCATTATTAAGCGTTGTTATAAAATTTAATAAGTTGTTTTAATATTTGCATGATGAGTTTTTATAATGGATGGATGTACCAAAAATTTAGTTTTTATTTAATTTAAAATCTCTTAGTTTCGCAGATTCCAGTCACCAATCTTAGGTATGTTTGTACTCAGTTTTATTCAGCTCTAACGGCCAGATCACGGAAAATTCGCTGCAGTGAATGTTTTCGCAGTGTGTTCGGCGGTGGAGCATCTTGCGTCTGAAACATACGTTTAGAATGTACCAACGTTGCCACATGAAGCATTCAGCAGATTATAATTATATAAGTTAATATGGCCAATTTGGTGCTAAAGTAATTTTGCCTTTCCAGTGACGATATGAATCAGTATGGCTTAGGTACATGCGTCGCGTCTGCCGCCCTTACAAATTTTGCACCGCCGTTTGCGCCACCGGCGCCCCTTCCCGTAGCCAAGCCGTAATGTGAATATCTGAATATTCCAGTTAACAAAAGTTTGTATGAAGTATAGAGAAACCGGTTCAGACCTGCACCAATACTGAACAAAGTTAGACACTTAGTGTTCCCAGAATATTGCCTAGGCGGAAATTGAATCTAGAACTTAGCGACCACCAGGGTACTTTGGAACCTAAACTTTTGAATCTAGGCGCAGCATGATAAATGGGCACTTTCCTGTTATGATAATAGTACCTACCTAAACGGGTACACAATATGCGATTGCATAGATACCTATATAAAATAAATACAAGTAAGTGTGACATGCACATTATAAATAGGCCTAATTTACCTCATTTACAGTGAAGTCAGCTTTAAATAGACTCTGGAGGTGAACGATGCAAATTCAAATATTGCCTTAAAATCACGTAGGTCGAGCCTTTCACTGCTTTGGTCCATATTGGCCTCGATTCGGCGTAAACAAGATTTAACTAAAATAAAACCATAATTATCTACTTACCATCTTCAAGCTTGCGATCGAACAGAAAAGGACGACAGTATAGACGGAATTATTATAATCCTGTCAGTTCAAGAATCTATGGATCGGAGCCAATATATCCCTGTGATGCTGATGACCGTCGTTGGTGGTTATTGCGTCATAGTACTGCACAGTAGTATATTTGGTTAGCATTTTGTTAATTTTCCTTGATTTTCTAAATATCCCTAATATACCCACAGCTATGTATAAAGCCACAAATTATCAAAACCCTCACGTATTATATACGAAAAATAAGGATAAGGTCGAAATCATGATGGATTCTAAGATTATTCTTAGAAAAGATAATACATCATCATGAATTCGATCTGCATTTGTCCAGCAATCAGTCATCAATTGAGACCATCATCAAAGGCACTTGATCCGTATTTCCACTCAATCAGAGGCTTAGTATCGTATTATACGTGGACCGGGTGAATAGCATACATTAAATCACGCCTTTGTCCCTTACGGGGTGGGCAGAGCGTAAAAAGCATAGTTAAAGGGCGTTTTCGCCAAGTTTGACAAGTATTAAGGGCAATTGTAGATTGAAATGTGTATCGTTATAGTGATAGGTTGTCAGCACATCGCCTAAAACACAATACTCTGTAACCCACTTTGTAACATAAACATTAAATAAAATTCAAATAATTAAATTTTTGCACATAGCAGTATACCTACTTAGTCAAGAAAAAAATTGGTCTGCCCACTTCCTGCTCTTAAAGCAGGCAGTTTTATGTTCTATAGGAACACATACATACCAGTTTTAGGTATATAATAAGAGATTGCCACGAAAATCGTGAAGGAGACGACTTTTAATAAAAATTGTTCTAGTCTAGACTAATACAATTCAAAATAGTCACAAAATAATTATCCCATTGATAAGTTTCAAATCCTCAACGACGGTCATCGAAGGGTTAAATAAGTAATGGGGTAACATTACTACCACTTGATTCACATTAGGGCAAATCGTCAGGGCCGCTCAAGCACGAACTACAATTATTGCGGGCTTGAAAACATAGACCATACAACCTTCAAGGACGCAGCAGTAAATACCTGTTTTATTCAGAATGTACAGTACACTGTTGGTTCTTTTCTTTATTAGACTGATGGAGCCATAATCTAAAATTGAGCTTGGACTTTTCCTCTTTATACGAGACAGCGTTCAACTAAACTAAAAAATAAAAAAACGCTGAATCCTAAAATAAAAAAAATATCCCTTCTAAAACATCCCCAGACGCCTCTGTATTTGTTCAACCATGCTTTAATTAAATATTAATTTAACTTAATATAATTAATTTGAGCCTTGTTGTCACGTAGTAAGTTGTGCACAAAGTGCAATCGATATATTTTTTCCTTCATTTAAATATTCTTCCTGTCGTGTGGGCTTCGAGCCGAATTTATTTAATTCAATTCAAAACAATTTGAATCATATTTCAAGTACTAAAACAAATATCTTTTAAAATGAGTTTTTTTCCCTAACATACGGAATGCCGTTTCTCAACCAGAGAGAATATTAAGCCGCGTCTCGTAGGTTTCATGTCTATGACTCGTGGACACAGTTTCCACTAAGTGTCGTTTGAGTCCCAAATGACCGAAGGATTTGTATTTTAATGGCTCTTACAAGACCGGATAGTTTGGGAGATTTATTTGAATAAGGGATTAAAATCTAATGAATTTAAGGACATCGATTTGGGCTCAGCTTGCGGCTAAAATATGATAGAGCAGTAACAATTATCTTGTTATTGGTGCATTTATAATAGTGTACGTATTATTAGCATAGGTACTACAAATATTTTACCAGGCCATGAACTGAACATTGTTATTTTTGTTGTTGCAATAAAAAAACAAGGTAGGTATCAACGATGTCGGATTAGAATAACATCACCTCATTTAATAATCATGCGGGTTTTGAAGATCGAAATTGTCGGCCATGTTTGTTTGAATTTATCAAACCGTAGTTTTCCTGTGAATTTTGTTTTGCACCACACTTGCCAATCCGTCTGCCTAAACTTTTACAGTAAATTTAGACTTTAGCTATAAAATAATAATCATTTGATATTGTTACCTACCTATAATTTTGTCTACGCTATAACTTAATCAAAACAGAAATGTTTTCATTAAACTTTAATTTCAGACCATAACATTAAATCCATATTTTTGTAGCATAATTTTTTTCCATTTATACACCAGCCTACACAGAAAGTAAATCTTTTTAGAAGATTATTTTATCATATAAAGGAAATCTACTCAAAAGGCTTGCTTTTATTATAACACAACATAGCAACCACAAAAAAAACCGCTTGTCATCTTTGCCAAATTTTCCAACAAAATGAACAAATTTTAAGTCGCGGGGCGGATAATTCAAACGAAATGAGTTAGTAGGTACCTAATATGGAAATACGAGTAGGTGGAGTGATGATAATGTTCGCAAGGCAGCGGGAAAAGATTTCATGAAAACTGCTGAAAATCATGCTCAGTGACGTGCTACGGGACGTATTTCCAGCAGTGGATTGACACCGGCTGAGGATGAGGTACAAAAAAACGTATTATAAAAGTTAACTAATTTGACACGTTTTAATTCATAAATTCCATAAAGAGTATTGAAATTTCGCAATAATGCCGAAATTGGACCCATGTTAACGAGGAGAGCGCAAAACATTTGTGAAATTTCACGTGCAGTTAGATATCCCATCGGAATCACAATTAATAGCTGTGGGAATTGCAAACTGTTTTATTTTGCGAACGTTATCATTGTTACTGATAACTGCTTCCGTAGTTCCGTAGTTTGTAGGCTCTCCATGCTGGATCTCATTTTCCGGCTGAAGATGATGATGATGATATTTTATGAAGTATTTTATGTTTATCTAAAATTACGTACATGCATACATAAAATCACGCTTATATCCCTATTGGGGTAGGCAGAACAAAAACAACCTAAGCAAAGGTCGTTCCGCCACATCTGATAAGTTTTGAAGGTTATTTTATTACATGTATATGTATATTGATTGCTATAGTAACGGGTTGTCAGCCCATCGCCTAAATTGCAATACACTGAAACCCTCAAATCCCATAGCTGGTTTTTACAGCGTGCCCGGGAGGAGATGCAGCTGGCACATTCTATGGTTTTCTACCACTCCAGTCCAGCATGGAAGTTTATATAATTAAACATCTTAAACTTTGTCGAAAATTACTCGTCCGTGATAATTATAGAATAGTCAGAGGAGAATAATTAACAACACCCAAAATACAAAACCTTTAACCTAACAAATTTATAGCATTAGTCCAAAAAGGTTAACATGTTTACTGCCTCGCTATAAAATATTATATACCTAGACCTAACTTCTGAATTTGTATTTAAAACAAAAAGGTTGGTAGCTGCGACAGATGCCATTCAGAAGGAAAACAAAAGAAAATGTAAGTATCTGAAATATATAGAAATCGCATCCTAAATTTTTAGAGATATAGGTATAACTTTCCTTAAAAAATTATCACATGTTAAAAAAATAGTACCTTTTCGTTGTTGGTGTTACCAAATTCTTTCACTTACCAAATTTTTATATTATCTTCTTATATCAATTCTTATATTCTTATATCAATCTTATATCAATTCTTATATTCTTATATCATGACGAAATTCTAAACACTTGATTAGAAATTACAACCAACAGAAAAGTTTTCTCCCGCGGTAGACGTGTTAAAATAAGTCTTTAAGACTTCTTAACACCCCGACTCCCACAATTTACTAAACTTAACACCAAAACTTTAAAACTATGCAAATTGGACCCTATTTGATTAATACTACAAAGCCGGGGTTTAAACAATTTATTTGGGTTTTCACTTAAGTAGACCTATATAGTTAAGACCCTGCAGACGTGAAGTTAATATATTTAAGACAATTTTAGTTTGTTTAGGCAAATTCATACGAACACATTACTTACACACATTAATTATAATATTAATATTATATTTCCAATATACCTTACTAGCTTTCCTCTCCGCGATTTCACCCGCGGCTTAATGAGATTTTCCGTGTAAATGAGATACTTTCCCGCGATATAAAGTAGCCTTTGTGTTAATCCATGGTGTCAGCTAACTCCATACCAAATTTTATTAAAATCGCTCAAGCCGTTTAGACGTTAAGAAGTAACAAACATACACACTCACACACTCACAAGCTTTCGCCTTTATAATAACTTTCATATTGTTGATTTTTAATAATATATTTATAGTTTTGATAAAACAAAATCAAATGATTTCAATAATAAACCTAGTTCCCGGCGAATATTTTGGTAAATGATTGTACAATGAATTTAAGACTTATCGAGAACAATTACTTAAAGATTAATTTGAAATATCCTCCGCCACGTCATCCAAAGATGTGCCAAGTTGATAGGTTTCTAAAAGTTCAAGACTATGCTAAAATAATAACCTATTGTTTCCAAGAAACAAGAATTCTCACAACAGCTATTCACATAAACCAATGTTAGCTGCATTTCGAGTTATCTCAAGCTTATTATCAAACCCCTGCTGGCTACTAGTGACTCGAGACCACTCCAGTTTTCCCGGGATAACCCTCCGCCTGGGATACCAGCAGCATATGAATTCATAATAAATTGAATGTTGAGCTTCGTGGGAGCCAACCGCTGAATTTATTCACAAATATAATGGACAAAAGCGTCGAAGATGTCGGGTCTTCCTGGAACCGCCGTTTGCATAATAAATATATTTTAATGATATTACTACCTAACATCTGTCCACCCAGGAGGACATCACAAGCTTGTCTATGGATGTCCAAGGGAATGATTTCAATTTATTGGTAAAAATCCAGGTGAGAGGTTTCCTAGCTTCCGACTATCCCACCAAATGGATTCTGGGGCCAAAAAGCTTGCTTCTATTAGGTGTAAGAGTTGTGCCAGTGCCTTTTTAACACAGCATACTCAAATAAAAGCTTTCTCCATAGTCATTTTTGTATCGATAACCATAATGTCTAGACTGACAATCAAACAAAAGTACCTATACACCACATCGAAAGAAAAAGAGTTCTTTGTGGTACATACCAGCTTATAATATTTATTTTCGTTCTCAGGTGTGTCTTCTAACTTACTCTATCTTCAAGTCGTGTACCGGCAACAGCCCTGACGACTCTGACGAATCATAGCCATAGGAGTAAGTAAAATCTTTTTAACTCATATGCCATATCCAGCACTATTCCAAACTATATCCGTCTAACCAACACATTACTAACGAGGAAACAATGGAGGGAGATATTATCCGCAAAATTAGTGCCCCATTTAGGTCCCTTATCAAAAACTCTCCGTTTCGTACCCCTAATGTACTTGCTCTTACGTTACATTACGAGGTGCTCATAACGTTAGGAAACAAGGTGATTTATACAGGAGAATATCTTGCTTCTGTTGTAGCTCTGGTCTATAAAAGGAGTATAAAAATATGAAAATAATATGAGACCACATATATACTTCCATAATAAAGGTAAAACAGCTGAGCTGTAAGCGTGGTCTACTAATTTTGCGTTTTTCCACTAGACTGCACGGCAACGGCACGGCGACGGCACGGCGACGATCACGTGACAATACCGGTGGGAATCGATGACGTGCCGTGCAGGCAAGTGAAAAAGCGTGTCATTATAATTTCATAATTTTTTATACATTATCTCTTCCACGATCCCGTCGACGGTACCGTGCCGTCGCCGTTGCCGGTGCCGTGCCGTCTAGTGAAAAAACGCCCATTGGAAGGAGATTAACAATATATTGACAGAGTAGACGATGGAGCGAGCTAACCCAGAAGACGCCTGTTAAGGCACTTGTAGTTTCATGCACCGACGGAACACAGCAAGCTATTGTTTGGCGCCGGACTCCGGTGAGAGGGTGGTTGCGAGCCAGGCGGCCCCTTGCGGAGCCTACCACCGCTTTGTTGGGATCATTTAGCCGGACTTATTCACGGCAAGCCTGTGTTGCCTTTGCCCGGGGTGGACCACTATAAGGTAGATCCCATCCCACCCCAAATATGTACGTACTTTTCCTTACTTTTTCTTTTTTGCTTTTGATTTTACCCACAATTACCAACACTATTCACTTAACGACTTTTAACATAAAAACGTTTCGCGTAAAGTCTACACCGCAGTTATGCGAGTCCATAAATAAGGGTCGCATCACACTTACACTCGTGCGAGGAAAATATGCGCGCCGCGTCATTTCGCGCCCTTTCAGACGGTGTCTTAATGCCGCCTTGACAAATGATGGGGGCAAATGAAAGGGCATTAAGTAAAACGGAACTAGTGGAACTCGATTGTGTGAAATTTCAAGTGAGTTATGAATGAGTACTAAAATCATGGTGATTTTTTCTGGGCAATATTATATAATAGATATATAATACAGTAGAGTAGTCTTAACATTACAGGCTACATAAAAAAATTGTCTTAATAGAGCCCATTTATTTTATACAACCGAGTGGACTAATTTAGTAATAGTTACTTATGAAATTCAATGCTTAGCTGATTTACGCCTGCTATGACCTAAATTTTGTAGTACCAATACCAATAATAGCATTCCTCTTCGTCGTAGAGTCTACGATCCTAATTCGTAGCATACGCTACACTTATTATTTCGTAGTCTTGTGCTACGCCGCACCTACGATTTAATGTTTTGTGTATTTAATATTATACATTTACTTAGTTAGATCCATAAATAAAATAAAGGGTGTGTGAGGGTATAGGAAAGCCTTTCCTTGGTCTCTGCGTTAATAAATCCGTAGTTCGGTCAGTCAGTAAAGAAATTCACTTTCGATTATTTATTTATTTATTTAATTTTATCGTACATATTTTTGCCCCATATCTTTCCCACACGATAAAAAGAAGATCAATGGTACCGCCCCGCAACTCTCGGCGCGACGCCGTCAAGCGCGTAATGCCTCAACATTCTGTATTCGACCTAGAGACGTTCTACGGACAACGCCATTTGCAGTATGAAAATAAAACGCGATGATAATTCATTGAACGCCCTTATTTCTTATCTCAGTTTTCTTTTACTTCAACATTGGTTAGAGGTTAACCGCGAGGATTGTAATTTGCTTCTTTTTATTTTTCAGTGGGTTTTGGAGTGGAAAACTTCGTACTTAGCGTAGGAACTAGTAACGTTTTGAAACTAAATCATAATACATACATAATTACATAATCACGCCCTTATCCGTAGTGGGGTAGGCAGAGCGTAAACTACCTAACCAAAGGTCATTCTGCCACGTCTGACAAGTTTTGAGGGTAATTATTGCTATAGTGACGGGTTGTCAGCCCATCGCCTAAATTAGGTACAATACTGAAATCCTCGGATCTCTTAGCTGATTTTTACAGCATGCCCGGGGGAAGTTGCAGCTGGAACATTCTATGTTTTTCTATCACTATTTTAAATCATAATGATAAAGATAAAAAGAGATTCGAAGTAATAAATTGATCATCGGAGAAAGAAAATTGCAAAGACTATTAACACTAACTTGAGTCCTAGATCTATCAATATCTATCAGCCGGAAGTAGGTAATTACGTACTTTTTCCATTAAGCTTCTTTCCAACAAACTTATATGAGAACATTAGTACCCTTCTGCAGTAACAAATCGTTTCTTAGGAACAGAACTTGTAGTATTCAAAAGACTATCCACTAAAAATGTAGTAGTTTTGGGGTTCATTTTATGTAAATATGGGTGTCAAAGGCCCGTATTTATAATCAGCACTTGAGACTGACAGCAAGTTTGAGTTCGTATCAGAAATGTCATTTCAGTACATCTACACCTGTCAAATCTATACTTAATACTGCTCTCAATCTTGAGATCGCTTTATAAATACGGGCCAAAATTATACCAACAAAAATCACAAATATTTACATTAATTTTAGTCCAATATGGCAAAAGGCATTGTAAGAATCACAGAAAATGTAGATAGTATTTTATTATAAAAAGCGCAATCGCGTATGTCCACTGATTTGAGATGTCGCTGCTGCTCCCAACGCCTTTTACTCTTTTGTGGGTATTTCAAATTTCTGTAAAGAAATAAAATCTTAAATAAATTGCTTATGAGTTTACTCACGATATTTTCATGTTAACAATCTATTTAAGCAAACTTGTTTGCGTGTATAGCCTTAGGTACATGATTTATATTATGAGTATACAAAATCTTTCACAATTTTCAGTAAGATATTAACAAAATTATTTATTTACATTAGCATGAGCAACATCATTCTAAACATCATTATAGTTTTAGAAATAAAAGTTAATTTTTAGGGCAAGTTAATGTCATATGAATATTTTATAAAAGAAATTTGATTCCAAACTTTACTCACTGTTCAATATTTTATTTACTTCTATAAAGTATTGTGTATTCAAAAGTGAATATTACACATTCGTTAGAAATGAAAAATACCATAAAAAGCTAATTGTTAAGTTACTTTCAAATAAACTGATGAAAATAGGTACAACTTAATATAATTTCGTAAAATTCAAAAAGCTTGCGCTATGAAAATTCTAAATATAAATTAGTAATTTTATATAGTTAACCTATTCGACAACACAAACTAGACTACTCGCATTTACATTCACACCCCTTGCTCCCGGCTCTTGTAAATGCGTCGAAAATTTCGCCTTAGCCACACCTCTAATGCCATAGGAATAAGGTTTAAAACACCTCGCCTCTAACACGAGATCTGTGAATATTGAATGAAGTTTGTCGTACTGTAAATTTCACATTCCGTTTGTATTTCTCGAGCGAAGTCGCTACGTCCGTCATACATAGGCTGGTTGCACGCTACCGACTTTTTGTCGCAACTATTTGACGTGACGCAAAATCGCACAATGAGCGTTAATGGTCCCATTGCTTAAACAGTTGATAATAAAATACCAAAGTTAAGTAACGGAAATCTTAGAAGGAAACAAAATTTATTCATTTTCCATAACATAATCAAACTTACAGCATCTAGGAAAATCTGCAGTAGATTTTTTGGTACTTATTATCTGCTGTACTGCTTTTAAAACTAATATCTAATACTTTTATCTTAGATTTTTGAATCACAGGAACTAATCCAGAAATCTGCCTACATCATTACGGGCAGATGTTTTTTCTGTATAGTGAAATGCTACATACAGTCGCTCGTGTGTATTGAGCCTAGGTTCTGACGGAGGCTTTAGACAGGAATTTTCTATGGAGTGCGCTCCTATAAGCACTAAACTAAATTGACGGCACTGCGAATTCATATTAAATTTACTACCATAAGAAGACTAGTCTGGCTTGCGAAGAGGTGAACGAATACAAGGCAAGATCAATTTTACGCGAAGTAGAGATTATATTAATAATAATAATTAGATTATTATTTCAGCTACTCTGCTCGTGACCATGGAGTTTGAAACAACTCCGAAATATCGAGGTAACAATAAATATAATCGTGGTTATAATCCCGTTCAATTGGCTAACTTAGTCAAGTCCGTCCGTTGGCTAACTTAGTCAACTGTCCCACTCACGCATAACAGACCAACTATGAGTCTAAATGCGGAAAAGGGAGCCCTTAACAATAACAACAATAACAATATCCCGTTCAAAATATTAATCTAATTGTAATGAACAACCGCGAAAGTCCAAAAACCTATAATAATAATGATTTTCGTAACCATCGCTTAATACTACCTATGTACCTACCTACTGTTCGTCGTATACAAGGAACTTCCCGCGAATTGAAAGGGGTTGCTCGTTCAGTCAATGAAACTGAACAACGTTCACCATGATTAATTTTTAAAATGAAAAAAAAAAAACATTCAAAATTACTTACCACCTCGATCAGGCAATTTGTATAGAGAATCCAACATTTTCTGAAAGAATTTCTTTGTGAAAGTTGATCAGTTTCGTTGATTGAGCGACCTCTTTCAGTTTCAGTAAAGTGAAGTCCTCTTTCAGTGTCAGAGAAGCTGTCCCTTACACCTCTAAGGGGCATGGCAAATAGGAAGCGGTGCGGCGCCGTTGCGTCGCCGACGCGTCGTTTTTGTATAGAAACTTCAAATCAAGCTGCGCTGCGCAGACGAAAATTACATACAAAATTGACGCGCCTCCGCCTCACCCGCGCCGCACCGCTTCCTATTTGCCATGCCCCTTATGTCCATTTATTTTTACTCACAGTTGTTTTAAATGAGCGCAAATAGCAAAATCCTGTATGGAAAGCCGTGGCGAAACTCATTTGGCCTCGGTTCACACTGCTAAAGCAGAATAAGGAAAACGAAGTAACTATTATAAGTTTTACTTGCCAGATGTAATGCTGCGTTCAATCTAGCTCAATCCCGATGGTGTAGTGATTAGGCCCGCTACCTCTTGT